>CM046045.1:8690380-8702880 GCA_025215565.1 Flaveria ramosissima
TTAATCACATCCAAATATTCAAAAAAAAACATCAACATAAGCAATCAACCAAGCATAAACAAACATCACATGCATAACAAAGCATACTAAATTGAGCACACTTGTTAGCCAAAACAATGTGTCAAAAGGTCTTGTCCTAAGGGTTAAGAACATGACACAAGGATGGCAAAGGACTCCCACTTGAAACCACATTTTTCAAGCATCATCTTTGTCCATCTTTTCTCAAATCTTGATCTTGAGCATCCTTACAAACTATGTATCCTAATACACATTTTCTAATAAAGGAAAAACTCCTAATCTATTTATTACAAACCAAATGAATAAATAAATTACAAAACAGACTTTCAACATATAAAGATTATTACATAACCAATGAATAAAACATGACAATCAATCCATCAATCCACAAGGTCAAGGCTTTGTTATGCATAACCAAACAACATATCCCAAAGGAAATCATCCAACTCAAGCATGGCTTCATGTAACTAAAAATCCAACAAAAAAATATATTTTTTTTATATATACACTGCTGTCGCACAGCAGCATGAAAAAAAAATTGGATTTTTCAATTTTTAACAAAATTAAAAACAAACCACAAGATCAAGCCATCTCAATGCATATAAGATTAACCAACTTGAATCAAGAGAAACAAGTTAAATCTTGAGTTCTAGGGTTTCTAATAACCCAAGAAAAGACACCAAACAATCTAAGAAGGTAGTGTCCATGCAACCGGCTCTAGATGCCATTGAAGGGGTTTAACAAGTTTATCAAAGTTGTTTAACCATTTTAAACATAAAACGCAGCGGATAATCATTTTAACATCTTGTTAGAAGTTTACATAAAACATTTATGTTGATAAAACCTTTAAGATGGATCAATTCGCATGAACAAGTAACTAACAAAATTAAGCAATGAAAGATAATGAAACTACATTTCAAAGCTTTCTTTTGAGATGAGAAGGATGATGTTCTTGAAGGCAAGACTCCAAATAGCAATCCTCAAGAAGTAATACCCCAAGCTCCTCCAAATACCCACTTGCTAGGTGGTGTTGCACCACTTAAAAGAAACTCTCTTCCAAGTCGATTTCCAGCCAAGAATCCCTGCTTGAAGGCTGAAAATGAGCTTGTTTGCAGCCCTAAAACCGAGTTCTAGAGAGATGATGAGAGATTTCCTATAGCCTTTGTGTGTGAGAGAGAAGTGTGTTTTCTTTAGAAGAGTGTAGTATAATGGTTGCTTGGAACAACTACCAAAATAGAGAGTTCAAAAGCCCCCTTAGGGGCGGCCGAATCTACCACCCAAAAGGGGAGTTTCCCTCTCATTTTCATTTTATAAAATGTACACTTTCAACCTTATGTTTTATAAAATTAAACCCCTTTCAATTTATAACAATAACACACTATTATTTGTCATTGTTAACTAATTTAAATAATGAAACAAATATCTCTCATGAACAAATTATCTATATATAATTTTGTTCATTTACAAAGCAATGTCTTAGAAAACCCGGTTTCTAAATTCGTGCTAATATATATTCGTATGATCACATCGACGGACAAATATTTATGGTGTTTGTTTGGCTTGTTATTGGGTATGACCCGACTTGGATCATATCACACTAGCCACATCAATTTAATATGTGTCTTGGGCAGATCATTTCTTTCATTAGCTACTTCTTACGAATGAACCTTCATTCGTGCGATTGGACTCCAGTCGTGCGAATCACGCACATTCGCACACTTTCAGTCGGTCACCTGACTCAATCGCATACAATCACTCATACGCATGACTCAATCGCATACATTATTCGCACGCATGACTCAATCGCATACAGACACTCAGTCGCACAACTCAGTCGCACGACATGCCTAGTCACACAACTCAGTCGCGCGATTGACTCAGACGGATGATTCAGTCGCACGACCCACTCAGTCGCACGGCTCAATCGCATGGTTGACCCAGTCGCCTTATCTGCAGAATCGCGACTGTGGTCGGGCTGAGCAGCCCTGAGCTAGTCTAAACAAGGGTTTTACACCATAAGGACCTCCAGAAACACTCAACAAACATACACAAACATGAAACACAAGCAAAGAGACCTCACACGCACCCATACGACCTTGTGTGTGCGGGTTGAACCCGAACACCCGAAACCCTAGTTTTGGACAGCCGTGAAAGGCTAAAAAATGGACAACCAAAGACGACTACCTGCTAGAAATGAGTAGTCTAAGCTGTAGATGGTGTCTAGACGAAGAAAACAAGACCTCTCGGGTAGGGATTCTGTGCTAAAATGAAGATTTTGTGTGTGAAGAGAGGATGAAGATGAAGAAGATGGTGAGAATGAAGTTCTAGGGCTGGTAAGGGGTATTTATACCCAGCCCAAGTTTGCAAATTACAAGTTTAGTCCCTGCACTTAACCCCCGAGTTTTTCAAATTTGGTTCGGTTGAAAAACGACTTTATTAGATGTTTTATATTAATTGTAAAAGTACATTTAATGTTGTCATGACTTAATAAATGGGTATGTTAAAAAACATTTAATATATATAAAATGATATATTTGACGGGTTTCTAAAAGGAGGGTTTTAAATAGTTTTTAAGATTAACATAGGATCATAACGAATACACACACAACGATAATAATGCACCAATGATCCACATAAAGAGTCAAATAAGAGTCAAATAAGGATGAGGAATGATCGATCGCAGAATAGATAACGGACAAACACGTTAATTGATTTCCTCGATTGGCACGTGAAGGGATTCATCGGCCAAACACTTCTTGAGGTTGGACACGTGAAAAGTATCATGCACACCGCTAAGCTCTTGTGGCAACCTTAATCGGTAAGCCACTGGACCGATCCTTTCAGTGATCTCAAATGGTCCAACGTTTCGTGGGGCTAACTTTCCCTTTCTTTCCGAATCGAACGACTCCTTTCCAAGGGGACACTTTGGTAAGTAACACACGATCCCCAACATTGAATTCTAGAGGCTTCGACGATTGTCGGCATAGCTCTTTTGGCGATCTCGCGCGGCTTAAGTCGATCTTTGATTGGAAAATTGTCTGTTGTTTCTTGAATGATCTATGGGCCTGTAACCGAGTGCCCATCGCTTTCTGTAGTGTCTGCCAAAATCGTGAATGTGAATCGGCTATCACGGTCGGATATGATTGACACCGGCACCCCATGCCGCGTCACGACCTCTTTGATGTACAATCTCGCCAACTTATCCATCTTGTAGTCTTCTCGGATAGGCAAGAAGTGTGCTGACTTTGTCATTCGATCAACAATGACCCATATCGAGTCATGACAGCTGCTTGTTCTAGGGAGTTTGGTAATAAAATCCATAGCTATGTTCTCCCATTTCCACTCAAGAATTTCAGGTTGCTGTAGTAATCCCGATGGTTTTCTGATGTTCAGCTTTGACTTCGAACACGTCAAGCATTGGCTGACGTATAAGGCAATGTCTTTCTTCATGTCTGGCCACCAGTACAGATCTTTAAGATCGTGATACATCTTGTCTGCACCAGGATGAATAGAATATCGCGTCTTGTGGGCTTCATCCATGACTAAGGTTCGAACACCTCCCCATTTGGGTACCCATATGCGATCCATGAAGTACTGAATACCGTCAACCTTGCGAATCATCTGTTTATCTAACCCCCGGAACTCTTCTCCCGCAAGGATTTCTTTTTGCTGCCTCACTTTGTGCAATTTGAATCTGAGCTTTCAAGTTGGTTTGGATGGTCAATCCCAACGCTCGTGCACGTAGTGGTTTCACGTTCTTTACAGCTTTAGGCATCAGCCACCACGTTAGCTTTCCCCGGGTGATACCGGATTTCAAATCGTAGTCACTAAGAAGCTCTACCCAAGTCGTTGGCGCATATTAAGTTCCTTTGATCCAGAATATGTTGAAGGCTCTTATGATCAATGAAGATGATGCATTGGTTCCATACAGGTAATGCTCCAAATCTTGAGTGCAAATACTACAGCGCCTAACTCAAGATCATGAGTGGTGTAGCTCTTTTCGTGCACTTTAAGCTGTCGCGAAGCGTAGGCAATCACCTTATCCTTCTGCATTAATACACATCCCAATCCTTGATGTGACGCATCACAGTAAACCACAAAATCATCGGTTCCGTCTGGGAGGGAAAATATTGGCGCGTTGCACAACTTCTCTTTCAACGTTTGGAACGCTTGCTCTTGTGCATATCCGCAGTCAAACTTCTTGTCTTTCTGAGTAAGCAGGGTTAACGGTTGCGCGATCTTTGAGAAATTCACGATGAAGCGACGATAATAACCGGCCAATCCTAAAATTGCCGTATCTCCGATGGGTGTCTGGGGCGTATCCCACTTCTTCACCGCTTCGATCTTGCCGGGATCTACATGAATCCCGTCCTCATTAACCACATGACCTTAAACTTCACTTCTCGCAACCAAAACTCACATTTTGAGAACTTGGCGAAAAGTTTTCGTTTCTCTTCCCCGTAGCAGCTCCAGAATTGCCCGAAGGTGTTCTTCATGATCCTCTTTTGATCGGGAGTAGATAAGTATATCGTCTATGAACACGATCACAAACTTATCCAAGTAAGGTTTGCACACCCGATTCATTAGATCCATGAACACAGCTGGTGCGTTAGTCAATCCGAACGGCATGACCAAGAACTCATAGTGCCCATAACGAGTCCTGAACGCAGTCTTCGGTATGTCGTCCTCGAAAACCTTAGCTGATGATAACCAGAATGAAGATCGATCTTTGAAAAATACGAAGTTCCTTGCAGCTGATCAAATAAATCGTCGATCCTGGGGAGAGGATATCGGTTCTTCACCGTTAACTTGTTCAGTTCACGGTAGTCAATGCACATACGGAACGACCCTCCTTCTTCTTGACAAATAGTACCGGCGTTCCCCACGATGAATGGCTTGGTCGAATAAAACCCTTCTCTAGTAGTTCCTATAACTGACTAGACAACTCTTGCATCTCGGATGGCGCTAGTCGATATGGCGTTTTTGCTACCGTGTAGCTCCAGGAACCAACTCTATACGGAATTCCACTTGTCGTGGAGGAGGCAATCCAGACAAGTCATCTGAAATACTTCTCGGTAATCCCGCACCACTGGAATATCCACCAGTTTCTCTCTCTTCGTCTTTCTTTTCAACCACATGAGCCAAAAAAGCGTAGCACTGCTTTCGTAGACTCTGGCGTGCTTTCATGTAGGAATGAGCTTTAGGTTCTTACCCGGTCGTTCTCCCTGAACCTTGAGTACTTCCCCGTTTGTCATAGGGATACGTACTACTTTGTCTCGACAGACAATCTCTGCTCCGTTTTGCGACAAACCAATCCATACCCACAATCACATCGAAGCTTCCTAACTCAAAGGGTATGATCCCCAGCGTTAACGAGCACTTCCTAATAATCTCATCGGCCTGAACAACTCTACCATTGGCCATCTCTACAGAGTAGCTAGTTTCTAGCCTACTAGGACTCAAGTCAAGCAATTGCACAAACTCGGAAGATATAAAAACTATTGTCTCTGCTCCAGTATCAAATAATATAGATGCGAAGTGATGATTGAGTAAGTGCGTACCCGTGACAACATTCGGGTCTGACGAGCATCGTTTGCTCCAATGACGAATGCACGTCCCCGAGCTGCATTCCCCTGAGTAATCGGGCCTTGATTCCCAGCGATAGCCATCACCTACTGCTGGTTGTTCCCCTGTTGACCCGGTGCCCGATTCAGCCTGGGGCACATGTTCCTGTAATGATCAGGGCTCCCACACTCAAAGCAAGCCCTTGCATTCCAGCGAGGTTAACCGCGTTGACGGGTGCTACAAAATTCGGCGCAGTTCTACAATCTCTCGCCAAATGACCCGGGCGCCTACAGTTAGCGCACACCCGACACTGCGTCCCTGGGGGATGATGATAATTGCACCTGTTACATTTGGGGTGCGGCCCCCACATACTCTCTACTGGCCTGAGACACGGCCACAAAATTCCTGGTTGGTTTAGCCCTCTTCTCAAATTTCCCGGCACTCGACCGGCTCGATTCCCCAACATCCTTTCGTTTCTCGGCTCCTCTGCCCAAAACCCCAGTTCTAACCATCTCATCCGTCAAAGCGCCAGCTTTCGGAATTGCGCTTTGAATAGTAGGAGGAGCGGCTGCTGTAACCATCGCTCTAATTGAGGCGCGAGTCCCCAAATGTACCTTTCAATCCTCATTGATTCCGGCGTGACCAGATGCGGAACCAATCTTGCCAGCTCATGAAAACGATCAGTATAAGCTGCATGCCCTGCCCCCACCATGGCATGATTCCAGAATTCATGCTCTAGTTCTGCATCTCGTTGAGAGGGCAGTATTCCTCAGTGATCAAGGCCTTGAACTCATCCCATGACATCTGCATCGCAGATTCTCTTCCTCGAGCTTGAACCTGGGTGTTCCACCAGGTTAGGGCCTTACCCTGTAGTGAACAAGTGGCATACTTGATCCTTTGACTGTCGAGGCACTCACTAATGTCGATCACTGCCTCCATCTTCTCCAGCCACCTGGTTAGGGCTATCGCCCCACCTTTTCCATCGAATTCCCTCGGTTTACAAGCCACAAACTCCTTGTACGAACATCCCCGACGAGCGTTAACCACCCCAGTCTCAATAACGGCAGTACCACCATTCCCGGTCTCCTGGTTTGCTCTCGTTTCCAGTTGGGTTCCCGTTTCCTTCTCAGTTTCGATCCCTCCTTGGGCTCCATCATCGTTGCCACCATCCCCGTGTGGGTGGTGTTGTTGGAGCGTGTCGCTCACTTGGGCCACAATAGTAGGAATCAGTGCGGCCAATTGGTGAGCGATCAGGGCTGCCATGTCGGCGTTCCCTATTCCTTGACTGTTACTGGCAGGAGCATTGTTTGTTCTTGGTGCTCTGCCTCTGCCTCGGCCTTTGCCCTTGGGGCTTCACTCCCGCCACTATTGCTTCGGGTAAACTCTTCGAGGCGGCATGTTCTAATCATAGAAAAGTAAACACATAAGCTTACATCAATTGAATGTGTATATCCATAACACTCATCAAGTCCATTATCCATGTCAATATCACACTTATTGTCACAACACATCGCATGCAATTCGTGCAGTTCACACACCATGAATTGATAATGTACAATGATAATCCATCACAACAATTGTATGTCCATGTATACAATCACGTTTAGTCTAGCGGGGATTGTCTATTTCCTTCCTCTTTCGAGGTTTCAGACATAGCCCCTAGGGGTTATTCTCAATGTTCAAGGTCAAGCGCAATAGCATGATCTGTGAAGATCTCTTCGGGTTTAATACCCAGATCTAATAAACTAGCTCGGCGCGCAGAGGGACGGAAAGATTCAATAGAAGCATGCCCATAAAAGAGTGAGCACAAGGGCTCTCTCATAGGGCGGAAAGATCACATAACAAATAGATGAACAAATCAAGCAGCGAGGAACACATACACGAGATATAATATGCATACAGGGTCCTAGCATGCAAATCTACATGAAGGTTCCTAGGTTATAGTCTAGGTCAAGCGCATTGCCTAATCTCTATAACCAATGGCTCTAATACCAATCTGTCACACCCCCGCTAAAAGCGAAAACACGGGGATGTAACGAGACCGGAATCGTCATAACACATGGTAAGCGATAGAGAGCAATATAAATAAATGATGACCAGCGTGTCATGACGACACCGACAACAAGGGGACTTGTGTCGTGTCTAGTCAATGTTCACGACAACATAGCCATAAGCATAACATGATAATGATACAATAATAACATAAGATGAAATTGTAAATGTTAATTCCCACAACCCGGGAACAAGTTTCAAAAGATGATATTGTTTACACATAACGACATTGTTCAAAAGTTTGTTTGTCAAAACATGTTAAGTCCCAAAATGCATCCTAGGGGTCTCCACTAAGGCAGCACACCTAGATTCCTGGACTTGCATGATCACCTGAAAAGATATGCTTAAAACGATCAACATAATTGTTGGTGATATTTGAGTAAAAATGCATCCTAGGGTCTCCACAAGACATTGTCGCCATTCATGATGATATTTGAGTAAAAGTATCATTGTTATTGAAGAAGTATTGGATATGTGTCAATAGTTATAAGTCGGTTGATCATTGTAAAGCGTTAGTTCAATTTGTCTAAATAGTATTTGTGCCCTTTTTCGCGTTGACTTTAATATTTGTGGCCAACAATGGCTATTGTGTTAATGTTACCATCAACATCACACGACTTACTCACACCACGCACAAAGGTGATCAAAACACAACAATTTCAGTCGCATAACAAGGCCAGACGCACGACTCAACCTCCATTCGTACGAATCAACCCTCAATCGTGCGAATCAGCTTCATTCGTACGATTGAGCCTTCATTCGTATGACTGGCCTTCAGTCGTACCACACAACACCCAATCACACGACTCAACCTCCATACGCACGAATCAAACCTTCAATCATGCGAATTAGCTACTTTCGTACGATTGAACCTTCATTCATGCGATTGGACTCCAGTCGTGCGAATCACGCACATTCGCACACTTTCAGTCGGTCACCTGACTCAATCGCACACAATCACTCATATGCATGACTCAATCGCATACATTCATTCGTACGCATGACTCAATCGCATACAGACACTCAGTCGCACAACTCAGCACGACATGCCTAGTCGCACAAACTCAGTCGCGCGATTGACTCAGACGCATGATTCAGTCGCACGACCCACTCAGTCGCAAACGCTCAATCGCATGATCGACCCAGTCGCCTCATCTGCAGAATCGCGACTGTGGTCGGGCTGAGCAGCCCTCGAGCTGCTCTAAACACGGGTTTTACACCATAAGGACCTCTAGAAACACTCAACAAACATACACAAACATGACACACAAGCAAAGAGACCTCACACGCACCCATACGACCTGTGTGTTCGGGTTGAACCCGAACACCCGAAACCCTAGTTTTGGACAGCCGTGAAAAAGGCTAGAAAATGGACAACCAAAGACGACTACCTGCTAGAAATGAGTAGTCTAAGCTGTAGATGGTGTAAGACAAAGAAAACAAGACCTCTCGGGTAGGATTCGGTGCTAAAATGAAGATTTTGTGTGTGAAGAGAGGATGAAGATGAAGAAAATGGTGAGAATGAAGTTTCTAGGGCTGTTAAGGGGTATTTATACCCAGCCCAAGTTTGCAAAATTACAAGTTTAGTCCCTGCACTTAACCCCCGAGTTTTCCAAATTTGGTTTGGTTGAAAAAACGACTTTATTAGATGTTTTATATTAATTGTAAAGTACATTTAATGTTGTCAGACTTAAGAAATGGTTATGTAAAAACATTTAATATATATATATAAAATGATATATTTGACGATTCTAAAATGAGGGTTTTAAATATTTTTAAGATTAACATAGGATCATAACGAATACACACACAACAATAATAATGCACACATGATATCCACATAAAAAGTCAAATAAGGATGAGGAATGATCGATCGTAGAATAGATAAGGACAAACACGTTAATTGACGGACCTTAAGGTGACGGATGTCACAATGTATGTATGTATGTATGTATGTATGTATGTATGTATGTATGTATGTATGTATGTATGTATGTATGTATTGTATGTATGTATGTATGATGTATGTATGTATGTATGTATGTAATGTAGTATGTATGTATGTATGTATGTATGGTATGTATGTATGTATGTATGTATGTATGTATGTATGTATGTATGATGTATGTATGTATGTATGTATGTATGTATGTATGTATGTATGTATGTATGTATGTATGTATGTATGTATGTATGTATGTATGTAGTCTGTATGTATTATGTATGTATGTATGTCTGTGTATGTAGTATGGTGTATGTATGTATGTATGTATGTATGTATGTATGTATGTATGTAGTATGTATGAGTATGTATGTATGTTGTATGTATGTATGTATGTATGTATGTATGTAGTATGTATGTATGTATTGTATGTATGTATGTATGATGTAGGTATGTAGTATGTATGTATGTATGTATGTATGTAGTATGTAGTATGTATGTATGTATGTAGTATGTATGTATGTATGTATGTATGTATGTAGTATGTCTGTATGTTGTATGTATGTATGTATGTATGTAGGTATGTATGTATGTATGTATGTATGTCTTGTATGTATGTATGTATGTATGTATGTATGTATGTATGTATGTATTATGTATGTATGTATGTATGTATGTATGTATGTATGTATGTATGTATGTATGAGGTATGTATGTATGTATGTATGTATGTCTGTATGTATGTATGTATGTATGATGTATGATGTATGTATGTATGTAGTAGTATGTAGTATGTATGTATGTATGTATGTATGTAGGTATGTTTATGTATGTATTATGTATGTATGTATGTATGTATGTATGTATGTATGGTATGTAGGTATGTATGTATGTATGTATGTATGTATGTATGTATGTATGTATGTATGTATGTATGTATGTATGTGTATGTAGTATGTATGTATGTATGTATGTATGTAGTCTGTATTATGTATGTATGTATGTATGTATGTATGTATGTATGTATGTATGTATGTATGTATGTATGTATGTATGTATGTATGTATGTATGTATGTATGTGATGTATGTATGGTGTATGTATGTATGTATGTATGTATGTATGTATGATGTATGTATGTATGTATGTATGTATGTATGGATATTGTATGTATGTATGTAGTATGTATGTATGTATGTAGATGTATGTACGTAAGTATGTATGTACGTACGTAGTACGTATGTATGTACGTATGTATGTACGTATGTATGTACGTATGTATGTACGTGTATGTACGTATGTATGTACGTATGTATGTACGTATGTATGTACGTATGTATGTACGTATGTATGTACGTATGTATGTACGTATGTATGTACGTATGTATGTACGTATGTATGTATGTATGTATGTACGTATGTATGTATGTATGTATGTATGTATGTATGTATGTATGTATGTGTATGTATGTAGTAGTATGTATGTATGTATGTATGTATGTATGTATGTATGTATGTATGTATGTATGTATGTATGTATGTATGTAATTATGTATGTATGTATGTATGTATGTATGTATGTATGTATGTATGTATGTATGTATGTATGTATGTATGTATGTATGTATGTATGTATGTATGTATGTATGTATGTATGTATGTATGTATGTATGTATGTATGTATGTAGTATGTATGTATGTATGTGTGACATCCGTCACTTTTAGGTCCGTCAATTACGTGATTGTCCGTTATCTATTCTATGTTGGGTCATTCCTCATCTCTATTTGACTCTTTATGTGGATATCATGTGTGCAATATTATCGTTGTGTGTGTGCATTCGTTAAAACCGTGTGTGATGACCTTAAAAAGACCTTTAAAACTTTCATTTTTGAAAACGTTAAATATATCATTTTATAAATATAATAAATGTTTTAAATAACCATTATTAAGTCATAATAACATTAAATGAACTTTTACAATTAATATGTAACACCTAACAAAGTCGTTTTTCAACCGAACAAAATTTGGGAAAACTCGGGGTTAAGTGCAGGGACTAAACTTGTAATTTTGCAAACTTGGGCTGGGTATAAAAATACATCATACCAGCCCTAATTCCATTTCACCATCTTCTTCATCTTCATCTTCTTCACACACCAAAATCTCCATTTTAGCACCAAATCCGACCCGAGAGGTCTCGTTTTCTTCGTCTTGACACCGTCTACAGCCTACACTACCCCTCTCTAGCAGGTAGTGTCTTTGGTTGTCCATTTTCTAGCCTTTTCACGGCTGTCCAAACTAGGGTTCGGGTTGTTCGGGTTCAACCCGAACATACAAGTCGTATGGGTGCGTGTGAGGTCTCTTTGCTTGTGTTTTATGCTTGTGTATGTTTGTTAAGTGTTTCTGGAGGTCCTTGTGGTGTAAAACCCGTGTTTAGGCCAGCTCGGGGGCCTGCTCATCCCGACCACAGTCGCGATTCTACAGATCTGGCGATTGGGTCATCCATGCGATTGAGCCGTGCGACTGAGTGGGTCGTGCGACTAGATCATGCGTCTGAGTCAATCGCGCGACTGAGTTGTGCGACTGGGCATGTCGTGCGACTGAGTTGTGCGACTGAGCGTCTGTGTGCGATTGAGTCATGCGTGCGATGAGTGTATGCGAATGAGTCATGCGATCGAGTGATTGCGTGCGATTGAGTCAGGTGACCGACTGAATGTGTGCGAATGAATGTGGCTCGCACGACTGGAGTCTAATCGCACGAATGAAGGTTCAGTCGTACGAAAGTAGCTAATTCACACGATTGAGGGTTGATTCGCACGAATGGAGGTTGAATCGTGCGTCTGACCTTGTTATGCGAATGAAATTGTTGTGTTTGACCCCTTGTGCGTGGTGTGAGTATGTCGTGTGGTGTCGAGGTAACACTAAC
>CM046045.1:8710380-8825380 GCA_025215565.1 Flaveria ramosissima
TAAATTTACGTTTTAAATGACCAAGATTTTAAGGTGTTTTAACAGGAAAGAACGATTTTTCCATAAGTAAACCTGCAATATAAATCCTTAATTATAAAAATTTTTCGCGCTGACCTGGCAGCCCGGCCCCAGCCAGGGGCGTTGCCCCTTGGACCCCACAGGGCTGCTGCCCCTAGGACCCCGCTTGTCAGTGGCTGCCGCCCCGAACCCCCGCTGTCTCGCGGCGGATCGGTTATATTTTATGATGATTAGTACTTGGTATGTTGTGTATTTAAAAGTTAAGTATTATATATACTAAAGAGGAAGATGATATTAATGAAAAGTGAAACTAAATGAAAGTTACCCCGGGCCCGTTTGATGATGGAAAGTCTTGCAAGCACTATGATAGACTTCACTTATGTGAGTCTAATGTATGATGATGGATCTGTATTCATGAGCGGGCTATGTGCCTTGCAGGTGTGGATCAACTGTCGGGGGTTAGCTACCGTTTCATGTGTACCGACAGGGATTGGCATTTTGTTGTCAATCAACATGGAGCTCTTGCTTTGTGCAATCTCATTTATAATGAAAGTGAAAGATAATGAAAGAATGAAAGATAATGAACATGCTTATTATGATGCAAGTAATGTTATATTCTATGTTGTACGCATGGTCATTATATAAAGGATAAAGATTATATTTTCTTATAATATTTAAAACTAGAACTCGCTCAGCGAAGCTGACTTTTATGCATAATAGTTGGCAGGTAAGTGCTGATGCTGAGGATGGCACGGAGCTACTTGGGGAGCTATGGATGGCATTCCTGCTATGAAATCTTTATTGTAATTTAAGAACAATTAGTATGTTTTGTTTGAAATTAAAGGACAAGTGTATGAGTACAATATGATTCTATGTTTAAATGAATGTCTAATTATTTCCGCTGCAATGTTTTATTATTAAAACTAATTTTATGCTATGATTGACCAACTGTGAGGCTTCCGGGAACGGGGCCTTACAAGTTGGTATCAGAGCCAAAGTTAAGAGAATTGGGTAAACTATTTTCAAAACCAAAACTTAAACTGAAAATGGGACCGAATGAAGGATGCCAATCCAAGTAGCTACGTGCCATCAGGTAAAAGTTTCAAGTAAACCGGATTATGTGCGTGTGCTATTTGTTTTATGTGCTTGTAGATTTGAATACTGATATGTGTTAGGATAGTGATTGCTTGGGACAGGAGGGTAAGGTAAGTGGTTAACACACTTGGCCACTGTAATTAAGGACTTACCATACTTATAATGATCTGAGCAATTATCTTGAATAACCACTTTGGTGTTTGAATCTTATAGGAATTAGTTATGGCTGGTAGAAAAAATGGGAAAGGCAAACCCGAGGAGGTGCTCGTGGCGGGCGTACACTACGAGCCACGTGTCACCGGGAGCAAAGCTAAGGCTCCCCGAGACTGTTCATGAGGAGTCAGACCTCCATAGTCACCCGGAGGGGGGAGGGATCAGCCACCCTCAAACCCACTGTGAAGGAGGCTATCGCTGATGAGGTCTACAATGTCATGCAAAAATGTCTTACCCTCAGTGGTGACCGAGGTGATCAAAGCAGTTAAGGATGGAGAGAGAGCTGAGAAGAAAGGGAAGGAAAGTGAGAAGAATTCAGGAAAGTCCACTGGGAGGACTGAGGAATCTGAAGAGGAGCAATCAAACCCTAGAGTGGTAGTCCATGATGACGACAGTGATGAGGAGTCCGAGAGAGAGATACTAGAGGGTGCAACTATGGGGCATTTCAAAGGTGTGCAAGCCCCCAACCTTTGACGGTAACGGCACTGCTATTGCCGCTCATCGTTGGGTCAGAGAGATGGAAGCGGTACTGGAAATCAGGTGAGTGCCGAGAGGATCAAAAAGTTAAGTTTGCAACTCATTCCTTCGTTGACTCAGCGTTATGCTGGTGGGACAATATTGTCCAGGCTGAGGGGAAACGATCGATAGCCAAGATGAAGTGGTCTGAGTTGAAGGAGTTAGTGCTGGAGGAGTATGGTCCCCATCGGGAATTAGACAAGATTGAAAAGGAGTTCTTGTATTGAAGGCTGGGAACATGACTCATCAAGAGTATACCTCCAAGTTCAATGAACTTGCAAGACTTGTGCCGGACATGGTGACACCTGCGTCCAGGAAGATCAAAAGATACATACAGGGTTTGCCTGTGGACATCAGGAGGCACATGATTGCAGCCAGACCGGGTACGTTTAGGTCTGTGGTGGACTTAGCGGGGAGTTGTACGATGAGAGGGACCCAGTGCCTGTACAGAAGAAGGTGGAGAAATGGAATGGGAACAAGAATGGAAATGGGAAGAGGTTCGGAGGTGAGAACTTCGGGGTGGGGGAGAGAAGAGGATGAGAGTCGAGGATCAGTTTGGGAGACAGGGAAATATTGGGGAAGGAGGAGCTTGTTGTAGAAAATGTGGAAAGGGTCATTCTGGGGAGTGCAGAGTTGGGACGGGAAAATGTTTCAAATGTGGAGGCGAGGGCCACTATGCTAGGGATTGTAAGGTGGGGAAGTGTTACCTGTGTGGCGAGATGGGTCATGCGGGGAGAGACTGTAAGAAAGGAAAACCAGAAGGTTCAGGAACGGTTAAAGCTGGAGACAAGGGAAGGGGGTGACGGTTCAAAGGCGAAGGCGAGGCATTCAACATAAACTCGCGAGGAGGCCAGGGCAGACCCAGAAGTAGTTTCAGGTATGTTCTGGTAGACCATGAATATGCTTCTGTGCTCTTTGATTCTGGTGCTAGTAGGAGTTTTGTGTCTGCTGCCATTTGTCGTTTATTGCATGATAAGAGTAGAAAGTTAGATGAGCCTTTCTATGTAGAAACAGCCATTGGTAAGTCCATAAGGTAACTGAGGTGGTTGAGGATTGCCTAATTGAGTAGAGGATTGTAAGTTCCCTGCTAGGTTGCATGTTTATGGCCTTAGGAGGTTTCGATGTGGTGTTAGGCATGGATTGGTTAGCTACCTATGAAGCCAATATAGTATGTAGTAAGAAAATAATTCGTCTAACAGCGCCCGACGGTAGTTCTGTTACGGTTCGTGGAGATAAGGGTTGTGTGTGTACCGAAGGTCGTGTCGATGATCACAGCTCTTAAAAGTACTTGAGAGACGTGGTGCAGGCTTACTTGGCCTATGTAAACGAAGGTGGATGCGCCAGAGCCACAATTATCAGATGGGTGCCAGTAGTGTGCGAGTTTCCTGACGTCTTTCCTGAAGACCTGACCGTGTGCCGCCTGACCGTGAAATCGAATTCCAGATTGATTTGCTACCGGGGAGCTCAACCTGTCGCTAAAGCACCGTATCGATAGCTCCTTCGGAGATGGTAGAACTGAGGGACCAGTTGCAAGATTATTGGATAAAGGCTTCATCCGACCGAGTATCTCTCCATGGGGTGCTCCGGTTTTATTCGTCAAGAAGAAAAGACGGTAGCATGCGGGATGTGCATTGACTATCGCGAGCTCAATAAGCTGACCGTTAAAGAATCGGTATCGTACCACGGATCGACGACTGTTCGATCAACTTCAGGGTGCCAGCGGTTTTCAAGGATCAGACCTGCGGTCTGGTTACCACCAACTGAAGGTGAAAGAACAAGACATTCCTACGACAGCGTTCCGTACGCGTTATGGACACTACGAATTCCTCGTCATGTCCTTTGGTTTGACCAACGCGGCCAGCTGCTTTTATGGATCTTATGAATCGGGTATGGCGGCCGATGTTGGATAAATCGGTGATAGTGTTCATTGATGACATCTTGATTTATTCAAAAAAGTGAAGAGGAGCATGCCGATCATATTCGAGAAGTATTGGAGACGCTCAGAAGTGAGAGAAAGCTATGTTGTATGTATTCATGATGATAGTGTTCATTGATGACATCTTGGTATGTATGTATGTATGTATGATGTATGTATGATGTATGTATGTATGTATGTATGTATGTATGTATGTATGTATGTATGTATGTATGATGTATGTATGTATGTATGTATGTATGTATGATGATGTATGTATGTATGTATGTATGTATGTAGGCATGGTATGTATGTATGCATGTATGCATGTATGTATGTATGGCATGTATGTATGTATGCATGTATGTATGTATGTATGCATGTATGTATGTATGCATGTATGTATGTATGTATGCATTGTATGTATGATGTATGCATGTATGTATGTATGTAGTATGGATGTAGTATGTATGTATGTATGTATGTATGTATGTATGTATGTATGTATGTATGTATGTATGTATGTAGTATGTATGTATATGTATGTATGTATGTATGTATGTATGTATGTATGTATGTATGTATGTATGTATGTATGTATGTATGTGGTATGTGATGTATGTATGTATGTATGTATGTATGTAGTATGTTATGTATGTATGTATGTATGTATGTATGTATGTATGTATGTATGTATGTATGTAGTATGTATGTATGTATGTATGGATGTATGTATGTATGTATGTATGTATGTATGTATGTGTCACACCCCCGCTAAAAGCGAAAAAACGGGGGATGTAACGAGACCGGGCGTCATAACACATGGTAAGCGATAGAGAGCAATATAAATAAATGATGACATGCGTGTCACGACGACACCCGACGACAGGGGGACTGGTGTCGTGTTTAGTCAATGTCCACAAACACATAGCCATAAGCCTCATGATAATGATAACACATATACACATATGATGAATGTAAATGTTAATTCCCACAAACCCGGGAAACAAGTTCAAAAGATGATATTGTTTACATGCGATAACAATGTTCAAAAAGATTGTTTAACAAAACATTGATAAGTCCCAAAAAATGCATCCTAGGGTCTCCACTAGGCAGCACACCTAGATTCCTGGACTCGCATGATCACCTGAAAAAGATATGCTTAAAACGGGTCAACAAAAGTGTTGGTGAGCTCGCAGGTTTATGTAATAAAATGTAAGTGATGCTGTAATAAATAGCGCGTCGGAATACCGTGAATACAGTTATTACACAAGTAAATATCACATGACATGAGCTTTGCAACCAAACCTAGCGACGGACACAAAAGAAATTGTCGGCATATATCACCCAAGGGCCCGTTCCTGGCCACTGATGGTACCAATAGTATACCATCGAACGAGGGTGGGGGTGTCAACCCGGTGAGTTAACCAATACCTAACCGTCGGTTCCCACACTGGAATTAAATAGTTGCAAAGATAGAACAACACAGCAGGACCCAAGCATGATCAAATAGTACTTGAAAACAGTATCACGTTGATTCCTTGTATGTAAAATGTATGTAAGTTGTACAGCATAAAAATGTGTAAGCATACTTTTCCCCCAATTTGTAAATGATTGAAATATTGTATAAAGCGTAAAAAGGGGCCACGAAACTCACTTGTTAAGTGGTAAGTATGTATGAGCGATGTATCCCAAATGTTGAACGCAAATAAACAGTCAAACACCTATTGACAGTTATTGTATAGCATTAATGATATGATATATGTATAAGCGCGCAATAATGAGGGTCGTCGGTTCGGGTCGTATCGGATGGGTCACGTACAACACACAGACTGACACACGTACTAGACCTTATGTAGATCCAAGTACAAGACATTGTCGCCACTAATGATGAGGTTTAAATAAAGTATCGTTGTTATGAAGAGGGTGTCATTGAATAAGTGTCAATAGTTATAAGTCAATTTAGTCGTTTGTAAAGCGTTAGTTTAAATTGCTCAAAATAGTTTCTGTGCCCTTTCTCGCGTTGACATTAATCTTTGTGGCCAAACAATGGCATTATTGTGTAGTGTTACCTCGACACCACACGACATACTCACGCCACGCACAAGGGTTAACATAAAACAAATTCAGTCGCATACAAGACCAGACGCACGACTCAACCTCCATTCGTGCGAATCAACCCTCAATCGTGCGAATCAGCTTCATTCGTACGATTGAGCCTTCATTAGTATGATTGGCCTTCAGTCGTACCACAAAACACCCAATCGCACGATTCAACTTCCTATGCGCACGAATCAACCTTCAATCGTGCGAATTAGCTACTTTCGTACGACTGAACCTTCATTCGTGCGATTGGACCCCAGTCGTGCGAATCACATTCATTCGCACACATTCAGTCGGTCACCTGACTCAATCGCACACAAACCACTCAGTCGCATGACTCAATCGCACACAGACACTCAGTCGCACAACTCAGTCGCACGACATGCCTAGTCGCACAACTCAGTCGCGCGATTGACTCAAACGCATGATCCAGTCGCACGACCCCCCCACTCAGTCGCACGGCTCAATCGCATGGACTGACCCAGTCGCCTGATCTGCAGAATCGCGACTGTGGTCGGGAGGAGCAGCCCCCGAGCTACTCTAAACACGGGTTTTACACCACAAGGACCTCCAGAAACACTCAACAAAACATACACAAGCATAAAACACAAGCAAAGAGACCCTCACACGCACCCATACGACCTTGTGTGTTCGGGTCGAACCCGAACACCCGAAAACCCTAGTTGGACAGCCGTGAAAGGCTAAAGAAATGGACAACCAAAGACAACTACTGCTAAGGAGGGGTAGTCTAAGTTGTAGTGATGTCAAGACGAAGAAGAAAACGAGACCTCTCGGGTCGGATTTGGTGCTAAGATGGTTGTTTTTGGTGTGAAAAGAGATGAAGATGAAGAAGATGGGGGAAATGGGGTTTAGGGTTTAGGGCTGGAAAAAGGGGTATTTATACCCAGCCAAGTTTACAAAATTACAAGTTAGTCCTGCACTTAACTCCCGAGTTTTCCCAAATTTTGTTCGGTTTTGAAAACGACTTCGTTAGGTTTTTATTTTTATATTAATTGTAAAGTTCATTTAATGTTGTCAGACTTAAGAAATGGTTATATTTAAAACATTATTATATTTATAAAATGATATATTAACGTTTCAAAAATGAAAGTTTTAAAGGTCTTTTTAAGGTTCACACACGGTTTTAAACGAATGCACACACACAACGGTAATATTGCACACATGATATCCACATAATGAGTCAAATAATAATGAGAAATGACCAAATATAGAATAGATGACGGACAAACACGTCAATTGACGGACCTTAAGTGACGGATGTCACAGTATCCCCCAGTTGAGAGAATTCGTCCGAAATTCAGCTAGAGTTAGGTCCAAGAGTGTCATCCTCGAAAGATGTGGATATTTGAGTTTCATCTGATCTTCACGTTCCCATTTAAACTCCGGCCCTCGTTTTGAATTCCATCTTACGCGAACAATAGGTATCCTACTGCGCTTCAGTTGCTTGACCTTTCGGTCCATGATCTCAATGGGTTCTTCAACAAAATGAAGCTTGTCGTCAATCTTGATTTCCTCGATTGGCACGTGAAGGGATTCATCGGCCAAACACTTCTTGAGGTTGGACACGTGAAAAGTGTCATGCACACCGCTAAGCTCGTGTGGCAACCTTAACCGGTAAGCCACTGGACCGATCCTTTCAGTGATCTCAAATGGTCCAACGTATCTTGGGGCTAACTTCCCTTTCTTTCCGAATCGAACGACTCCTTTCCAAGGGAAACTTTGAGTAAACACGATCCCCACATTGAATTCTAGAGGCTTCCGACGATTGTCGGCATAGCTCTTTTGGCGATCTCGCGCGGCTTTAAGTCTATCTTTGATTTGGAAAATCTTGTCTGTTGTCTCTTGGATGATTTCTGGGCCTGTCAGTTGGCTTTCACCAATTTCGGCCCAACAAACGGGAGATCTGCATTTCCTTCCATACAGCGCTTCAAATGGTGCGCATCCAATGCTTGTATGGTAGCTGTTGTTGTATGAGAACTCAATCAACGGTAAATGAGCATCCCAGCTACCTCCAAAATCGATTACACCACTCTCAACATGTCTTCTAGCGTCTGTATAGTGCGTTCACTTTGGCCATCTGTTTGAGGGTGATAGGCTGTACTCATGTCTAACCGAGTACCCATCGCTTTCTGTAGCGTCTGCCAAAAACGTGAAGTGAATCTGCTGTCTCGGTCAGATATGATTGAACCGGCCACCGCACCCCGTGCCGTGTCACGACCTCTTTGATGTACAATCTCGCCAACTTATCCATCTTGTAATCTTCTCGGATAGGCAAGAAATGTGCTGATTTCGTCATTCGATCAATAATGACCCATATCGAGTCATGACCGCTGTTTGTTCTAGGGAGTTTGGTGATGAAATCCATAGCTATGTTCTCCCATTTCCACTCGGGAATTTCAGGTTGCTGTAATAATCCCGATGGCTTTTGATGTTCAGCTTTGACTTTCGAACACGTCAAACATCGACTGACGTATAAGGCAATGTCTTTCTTCATGCCTGGCCACCAGTACAGATCCTTAAGATCATGATACATCTTGTCTGCACCAGGATGAATAGAATATCGCGTCTTGTGGGCTTCATCCATGACTAAGGTTCGAACACCTCCCCATTTGGGTACCCATATGCGATCCATGAAGTACTGAATACCGTCATCCTTGCGAATCATCTGTTTATCTAACCCCCGGAACTCTTCTCCCGCAAGGTTTTCTTCTTTCAATGCCTCACTCTGTGCAATCTGAATCTGAGCTCTCAAGTTGGTTTGGATAGTCAATCCCAACGCTCGTGCACGCAATGGTTTCACACGTTCTTTACGGCTTAAGGCATCAGCCACCACGTTGGCTTTCCCCGGATGATACCGGATTTCACAATCGTAGTCGCTAAGAAGCTCTACCCAACGTCGTTGGCGCATGTTGAGTTCCTTCTGATCCAGAATATGTTGAAGGCTCTTATGATCTGTGAAGATGATGCATTTGGTGCCATACAGTAATGCCTCCAAATTTTGAGTGCAAATACTACACGCCCCAACTCAAGATCATGAGTAGTGTAGTTCTTTTCGTGCACTTTAAGTTGTCGCGAAGCGTAGGCAATCACCTTATCCTTCTTCTGCATCAATACACATCCCAATCCTTGATGTGACGCATCGCAGTAGACCACAAAATCATCTGTTCCGTCTGGGAGAGACAGTATCGGCGCGTTGCACAACTTCTCTTTCAACGTTTGGAACGCTTGCTCTTGTGCAAATCCCCAGTCAAACTTCTTGTCTTTCTGAGTAAGCAGGGTTAACGGTTGCGCGATCTTTGAGAAATTCGCGATGAAGCGACGATAATAACCGGCCAATCCTAAGAATTGCCGTATCTCTGATGGTGTCTGGGGCGTATCCCACTTCTTCACCGCTTCGATTTTGCCGGGATCTACGTGAATCCCGTCTCATTAACCACATGACCCAAAAACTTCACTTCTCGCAGCCAAAACTCGCACTTCGAGAACTTGCGAAAAGTTTCTCTTCGCGTAGCAGCTCCAGAATAGCCCGAAGATGTTCTACATGATCCTCTTTTGATCGGGAATAGATAAGTATATCGTCTATGAACACGATCACGAACTTATCCAAGTAAGGTTTGCACACCCGATTCATTAGATCCATGAACACAGCTGGTGCGTTAGTCAATCCGAACGGCATGACCAAGAACTTATAATGCCCATAACGAGTCCTGAATGCAGTCTTCGGTATGTCGTCCTCAAAAACCCTTAGCTGATGATAACCAGAACGAAGGTCAATCTTTGAAAAATACGAAGCTCCTTGCAGCTGATCAAATAAGTCGTCGATTCTGGGGAGAGGATATCGGTTCTTCACCATCAACTTGTTCAGTTCACGGTAATCGATGCACATACGGAACGATCCGTCCTTCTTCTTGACAAATAGTACCGGTGCTCCCCACGGTGAATGACTCGGTCGAATAAACCCTTCTCCAGTAGTTCCTGTAATTGACTAGACAACTCTTGCATCTCGGATGGTGCTAGTCGATAAGGCGTCTTCGCTACGGGTGTAGCTCCAGGAACCACTCAATACGGAATTCCACCTGTCGTGGAGGAGGTAAACCAGACAAGTCATCTGGAAATACTTCTGGGTAATCCCGTACTACTGGAATATCCACCAGTTTCCTCGTCTTTCTTTGCCAACCACATGAGCCAGAAAAGCGTAGCACTGCTTTCGTAGACTCTGGCGTGCTTTCATGCAGAAATAAGCTTTAAACCCTTACCCCCCCGTTCGTCTCCCTGAACCTTGAGTACTTCCCCGTTTGGCATAGGGATACGTACCACTTGTCTCGACAGACAATCTCTGCTCCACTTCTGCGACAACCAATCCATACCCACGATCACGTCGAAGCTTCCTAACTCGAAGGGTATCAAATCTATGTCAAACGTATGATCCTCCAACGTCAACGAACACTTCCTAATAATCTCATCGCCTGAGCAACCTTACCATTGGCCATTTCTACAGAGTAGCTAGTTTCTAGCCTACTAGGACTCAAATCAAGCAATTGCACAAACTCGGAAGAAATAAAACTATTGTCTGCTCCAGTATCAAATAATATAGATGTGTGATGATTGAGTAAGTGCGTACCCGTGACAACATTCGGGTCCTGACGAGCATCATTAGCTCCAATGACGAATGCACGTCCCCGAGCTGCATTTCCCTGAGTAGCCGGGCCTTGATTCCCAGCGATAGCCAACACCTGCTGCTGGTTGTTCCCCTGTTGACCCGGTGCCCGATTCAGCCTGGGGCACATATTCCTGTAGTGATCGGGGCTCCCACACTCAAAGCAAGCCCTTGCATTCCCGGCGGGGTTAACCGCGTTGACGGGTGCTACAAGATTCGGTGCCGTTCTGCAATCTCTTGCCAAATGACCCGGGCGCTTACAGTTAGCGCACACCCGGCACTGCGTCCCTGGGGGATGATGATAATTGCACCTGTCACATTTGGGGTGCGGCCCCACATACTCTCTTCTGGCCTGAGACACGGCCACAAAATTCCTGGTCGGCTTAGACCTCTTCTCAAACCTTCCGGCACTCGACCGGCTCGACTCCCCAACATCCTTCCTCTTCTCGGCCCCTCGGCCCAATACCCCTGTTCTAACCATCTCATCAGTCAAAGCGCCAGCTTTCAGAATTGCGCTCTGAATAGTAGGAGGAGCGGCTGCTGTGACCATAGCTCTAATTTGAGGCGCGAGTCCCCAAATGTATCTTCGATCCTCTTTGATTCCGGCGTAACCAGATGCGGAACCAACCTTGCCAGCTCATGAAAACGATCAGTATAAGCTGCATGCCCTGCCCCCACCATAGCATGATTCCAGAACTCATGCTCCAGTTCTGCATCTCGTTGAGAGGGCAGTATTCCTCGGTGATTAGGGCTTTGAACTCGTCCCACGACATTTGCATCGCGGACTCTCTTCCTCGAGCTTGAATCTGAGTGTTCCACCAGGTTAGGGCTTTACCCTGTAGAGAACAAGTAGCATACTTGATCCTCTGGCTGTCGAGGCACTCACTGATGTCGATCACTGCCTCCATCTTTTCCAACCACCTGGTTAGGGCTATCGCCCCACCTTTCCCATCGAATTCCCTTGGCTTACAAGCCACAAACTCCTTGTACGACATCCCCGACGAGCATTGACCACTCCAGTCTCGATACCGGCAGTACCACCATTCCCGGTTTCCTGGTTGCTCTCGTTTCCAGTCGGGTTCCCGTTTCCCGTTTCAGTTTCAATCCCACCTTGGGCTCCATCATCGTTGCCACCATCCCCGTGAGGGTGGTGTTGTTGAAGTGCGTCGCTCACTTGGGCCACGATAGTAGTAGGAATAAGCGCGGCCAATTGCTGAGCGATCAGGGCTGCCATGTCGGCGTTCCCTGTTCCTTGACTGTTACTGGCAGGAGCATCGTTTGCTCTTGGTGCTCTGCCTCTGCCTCGGCCTCTGCCCCTTGGGGCTTCACTCCCGCCACTACTGCTACGGGTGACTCTTCGAGGCGGCATGTTCTAATCATAAAAGAGGTAACATATCAGCTTTAGTCACCATAAGATACAAATGTATTCCACTTATCAAATTCCAATGTTCATGTTCCGGTCGGCCAGACCACCATGCAGCCCATTTCAAGCATATTCTCGGTATACCGGTGATGTTTATATATAGGGTTCCCCGCAGCGTTCCCACCACACCCACGATGTACCGAGAATGATGCCTGATCCGGTTACATGACATCCGACTTTCCTTTACATCATATCCATAATATCCATCATAACAGTTGTAAATCCATGTATACAATCACGTTTAGTCTAGCGGAGGTTGTCTATTTCCTCATTCTTCGAGGTTTCAGACATATTCCTCCTCAGAGTTAATCTCAATGTCCAAGGTCAAGCGCAATAATATGATCTGTGATGATCTCTTCGGGTTTAATACCCGGATCTGATAACTAACTCGGCGCGCAGAGGGAACGGAAGATCCAATAGAAGCATCCCCATAAAAGAGTGAGCACAAGGGCTCTCTCATAGGGTAGAAAGATCACATAACAAATAGATGAGCAAATCAAGCAGCGAGGAACACATACACGAGATATAATATGCATACAGAGTCCTAGCATGCAAATCTACATGAAGGTTCCTAGGTTATAGTCTAGGTCAAGCGTATTGCCTAATTCTCTATAACCAATGGCTCTGATACCAATCTGTCACACCCCCGCTAAAAGCGGAAACACGGGGATGTAACGAGAATGGGATCGTCATAACACATGGTAAGCGATAGAGAGCAATATATATAAATGATGACATGCGTGTCATGACGACACCCGACGACAAGGGGACTTGTGTCGTGTTTAGTCAATGTCCACAACACATAGCCATAAGCAACATGATGATGATAACATATATACACATAAGATGAAAATGTAAATGTTAATTCCCACAACCCGGGAACAAGTTCAAATGTTGATAATTGTTTACATGCGATAACATTGTTCAAAAGATTGTTTAACAAAACATGAGCTAAGTCCCAAAAATGCATCCTAGGGTCTCCACTAAGGCAGCACACCTAGATTCCTGGACTTGCATGATCACCTGAAAAGATATGCTTAAAACGGTCAACAAATTGTTGGTGAGCTCGCAGGTTTATGTAATAAAAATGTAAGTGATGCTGTATATAATAGCGCGTCGGAATACCGTGAATACAGTTATTACACAAGTAAATATCACATGACATGAGCTTTGCAACCAAACCTAGCGACGTACACAAAGAAATTGTCGGCATATATTCACCCAAGGGCCCGTTCCTGGCCACTGATGGTACCAACTAGTATACCATCGAACGAGGGTGGGGGTGTCAACCCAGTAGTACTACCAATACCTAACCGTCGGTTCCCACACTGGAATTAAATAGTTGCAAAGATAGAACCACACAGCAGACCCAAGCATGTATCAAATAGTACTTGCAACACAGTATCACGTTGATTCCTTGTATGTAAAATGTATGTAAGTGTACAGCATAAAAATGTGTAAGCATACTTTTCCCCCAATTTGTAAATGATTGAAATATTGTATAAATGTGAAAAGGGGCCACGAAACTCACTTGTTAAGTGGTAAGTATGTATGATCGATGTATCCCAATTGTTGAATGCAAATAAACAGTCAAACACCTATTGACAGTTATTGTATAGCATTAATGATATGATATATATATGTTTAAGCGCGCAATAATGATGGGTCGGTTCGGGTCGTATCGGATGGGTCACGTACAACACACACAGACTGACACACGTACTAGACCTTATGTAGATCCAAGTACAAGACATTGTTGCCACTAATGATGATTTAAGTAAAAGTATCGTTGTTAATCGAAAGAATATTGAATAAGTGTCGATAGTTATAAGTCTATTTAGTCATTCATAAAGCGTTAGTTTAATTTGCTCAAAGTAGTTTCTGTGCCCTTTCTCACGTTGACTTTAATCTTTGTGGCCAAACAATGGCATAATTGTGTTAGTGTTACCTCGACACCACACGACATACTCACGCCACGCACAAGGGGTCAAACACAACAATTTCAGTCGCATACAAGGCCAGACGCACGACTCAACCTCCATTCGTGCGAATCAACCCTCAATCGTGCGAATCAGCTTCATTCGTACGATTGAGCCTTCATTCGTATGATTGGCCTTCAGTCGTACCACACAACACCCAGTCGCACGACTCAACTTCCATGCGCACGAATCAACCTTCAATCGTGCGAATTAGCTACTTTCGTACGACTGAACCTTCATTCGTGCGATTGGACTCCAGTCGTGCGAATCACATTCATTCGCACACATTCAGTCGGTCACCTGACTCAATCGCACACAAACACTCGATCGCATGACTCATTCGCATACACTCATTCGCACGCATGACTCAATCGCATACAGACACTCAGTCGCACAACTCAGTCGCACGACATGCCTAGTCGCACAACTCAGTCGCGCGATTGACTCAGACGCATGATCCAGTCGCACGACCCACTCAGTCGCACGGCTCAATCGCATGGATGACCCAGTCGCCCCATCTGCAGAATCGCGACTGTGATCGGGATGAGCAGCCCCCGGGCTGCTCTAAACACGGGTTTTACACCACATAGACCTCCAGAAACACTCAACAAACATGTACAAGCATAAAACACAAGCAAAGAGACCTCACACGCACCCATACGACCTTGTGTGTTCGGGTTGAACCCGAACACCCGAAACCCTAGTTTGGACAGCCGTGAAAAGGCTCAAAAATGGACAACCAAAGACAACTACCTGCTAAGGAGGGGTAGTCTATGCTGTAGACGGTGTCAAGACGAAGAAAACGAGACCTCTCGGGTCGGATTTGGTGCTAAAATGGAGTTTTAGTGTGTGAAGAGGAGATGAAGATGAAGAAGATGATAAAAATGGGGTATTTATACCCAGCCCAAGTTTCCAAAATTACAAGTTTAGTCCCTGCACTTAACCCCCGAGTTTTCCCAAATTTTGTTCGGTTGAAAAACGACTTCGTTAGGTGTTTTATATTAATTGTAAAAGTTCATTTAATGTTATTATGACTGAAGAAATGGTTATATTAAAACATTTATTATATTTATAAAATGATATATTTAACGTTTTCGAACATGAAAGTTTTAAAGGTCTTTTTAAGGTTCACACGCGGTTTTTAAATGAATGCACACACACGATAACATTGCACACATGATATCCACATAAAGAGTCAAATAATGATGAGGAATGACTAAACATAGAATAGATAACGGTCAAACACGTCAATTGACGGACCTTAAAGTGACGGATGTCACATCTCAGGTTCTTCGGGAACCACCAATCACGTGCAACATGTATAAGTCCAGATAAACAAAAGGGAAAAGATGTTAAAAATGTTCAAACAATTAATTTTGTTAAACAAGATAAAACATCTAAACAAGAAGTGTCAAAACACAAACAGAATAAAGTCACACGTGTGTCACACACTTCTCCACAGAAACAGTTAAATCACCATGTCAAAAGTAGATCATGCTACAACTGTGCAAAGTATGGACACATCGCATCTTACTGTCCTTATTATCAGACACCAAAGAAAAAAGTTGAACTTTATGACACTAAAACAAGCTCTTCCAAAAGAAGCTCCATGACTCCACCAAAAAGAGTCAGTGAACCTAAAGTTCAACCCATCAGCTAGTCGTCTGTCTATCACAAACAGGCCTTACATAAAACTGGTTTATGGAAAGAAAAGTCCATCCCTGGATCTGATAATGAGAACAAGAAGATGAATGATATTCCCTCAAGAGGACAGTGGGTGGAATTTATGATGTGTGATTCTTCTGGGACACCCAAGCCAGTTAAGGCTTGGGTCCCTAACCTCAACTAATGATTTCCATTGAATGTGCAGGGTGTTCGCTATAGTGCTGAAACTAACACTTGGATCGTAGATAGCGAAGCATCAAGGCACATGACTGGAAACCGGGCACCCCTGTCAAACGTCAAACAAATTAAAGGAGGTCATGTTTCTTTTGCGCAAAATAAAGGAGGTTACATCAAATATCACATCGGTACCAAACACATCGGTATCAAATATCACTTTATTTGTGATTGCTTTGAAAAGAATCTAATCGATGTTGTTAAAATAAATACGGATCTTCAACGCGCTGACCTCTACACAAAAGCCTTTGATAAACCATGTTTTCTATATTTGTTAGAGGTCAACGGCATTAAAAACAAAAGTGATGTCATTCCAGAAGATGAACATGCTTATTCCGATGCGTCGAGTCCATTTTTCTAATATTTGATTTTATATTATGTAGTTAGTTTTAGTATTTTTATTTGTTCGCCTATTAAAATCCTAGACAATGGACACATTATTGTGTTGTTATCAAGAGGACTGAGAACCTTAAGACTCTAACTCTCACAGAGTTGTATGGTATTCTTAATTGCTACCAGATGGAAATGAACATGCAAAACTCATCTGGTAACTCCAGCAATCAACTGAGTTCAGCCCTCCATGTGGTTGAAAGGGAAAGCATTGAACCACAACATCATCTTATATGCTTCCCTGACAACTCACAAAAGGGCCTTTCATCACCTTCCTAGAGACTCCAAGGGAAAGCTACACTCAAGGAAGCCCTTTCCAAGAGACAAGTTCTTCTCATGCCTTTGTCTCTGTTGATGAAACATCAGGCAACTTTCTCTTCACTCTTGAAGATTTGGACTATATCCATCCAGATAATCTGGAGTACATGGAGATAGAACAGTAGATGGCTCTTCTCACTCATAGAGCCAAGAAGTTCTACAAGAGGACAGGGAGAAAGTTTCCAAGCAATGCAGCTAGTGGAAAGTTTGGGCTGGACAAAAGCAAAGTAAAGTGTTACAAATGTAACCAGATGGGACACTTTGCAAGAGAGTGTAAGGCACCAAGGACAAATGGTGGCCAAGCACAAATCAGACCAAATTACACTGAGAAAGCCCCCCAGAATGAGAAGCCAAAGTAGCAAGCTGCAGTTGCTGTTGAAGAAGGAGGCTTTGACTGGAGCTTTCAAGTAGAATATGTATCTCCAAACCAAGAACTCATGGCAGACCATAATGAAGCCAAGGTATTGGAACATCTTTGTACTCCTGAATGCATTGATAAAGTTAATAGATACAGGTCCTATAATTTAGAAATGAGATCTGACCTTGAGTCCTTAAATATTTTAAAAGCTGATTTTAAAAGAGCTGAAAATGATTATAAACTAAAGATAGAGGACTTAGAGAAAACCATTTCAACTCTTAAACATGAGCATACAAACTACAGGACTCAGATCAAAGATCTCATTACTAAATTAACTGAATGCCAGGCTGAGCTTGTGATCAGCAAAGCCAAGGCAGAAAAATGTGTTCTTGAAGAAGATACCTTCAAGAACATAATATCCTCATCCTTGCATGCAAAAGTTTGTTATCAAAATAAGCAGGGACTAGGATCTTGTGAGATAGCTCCTCCACACACAATCTTGTCTGTAAGATCTCCTAGGTGTGGAACTTGTGAAGATGAGCTTCCCCTCATAGATCCTGTGACTGAAGAGGATGAAGAGGAGATGGTGGAGAATGACTCTAAGAAGAGTGAAGAAGAGCATTCTAAGAAGGGTCACCATCCCTCTGAGGAGAGCAAAGCTGTTGGGATGACCAAGTCAAGAAGAAAGAACTTGATCAAGAAGACCAAAAGAAAGTCCAAAAAGGCTCAAGAGATCAAGGCTACCTTCAATTCTGCACAGAAACAAGTCTTCATCTCTGCAGGATTTGAAGTAGTAAAGGCTGAAGACACAAACTTGAACTCCATCAACATGAGTTCTAGTTCATGTCCAAATCATCCTATCACCAAGAAGAAGGCTGATCAGTTGTGAATTGCTGCTGTACAACCTGAACCATCCTGCTCCAAAGGTAGTTTTTACCCCACAAGAATTGCCATAGCATCTGCAAAGGTGAAGATGGAGAAGGAAAGTGATCAAATTCAGCCTTGTTCACAAAGAAGAACTCCTAGAAGGAAGAAAATGAATTGTGTTATGTGTGGGAGTACCTCTCATCTTGCTAAAGATTGTGTTTACAATCCAAGGAGTACTCTCCATATGACCAAGAAAGAAACTTCTAAGAGTTTGGAGAAGAAAAAGCAAGCTTTGGAAGGAAAATATGTTTCCTTCATAAGCTCCAAAATGAAGAAGAAGACAAGTGGAAACTTACCTTCGGAAGAAAATTTGGTCTCGGAAAAAAGGAATACTTTCGAAGCACTGAAGCCTGCTGCAGTGAAAACAAGATCTTCCGAACGGCCAGTCATCAAAACTTCCAAAGTCATCAAAACTTCTGAAGTATTGAAGGTCAAGTCTAAGCTTCCAAAGGTGGTATGGAAGTCAAAGAAAGACCAAGTGGCTGAAGTTCTTCATCAACATCAGCAAATGATCCCTCTAGCATGACTATAGGATCAAATACTATTGCCTCAACTTCTTTTGATGAGCCCAAGACCAATGAGGCTTGGGTTTCCAAATGTAACTAATCATCTCTTTTGTGCTGGGACAACTCAAGACAAACAGAAATGTATGGATCATTGATAGTGGCTGTTCCAAGCACATGACAGGCAATAGGTCACTACTCCAAAAGTTTGAAAGAATTGATGGAGGACCAATTGCTTTTGGAGGAGATGCAGGAGGTTACATTACTGGAAGGGGCAAGGTCACAAATGGTAAGCTCAGCATTAAGAAGGTAAACTTTGTCAAGGAGCTTGGGTATAATCTTCTAAGTGTATCCTAATTTTGTGATCAGAGTCATAACATGCTCTTTACTGAGCATGAGTGCATTGTTCTCAGGCCCGGGGTGGTCATTCCTCATGAGCACATCTTGCTCAGAGCCCCCAGGAAAGGGAACATGTACAAGATGGACTTGCAAGAATTATCTCCCTCAGGAGAAATTTCCTGCTTTCTATCTAAAGCAAATAATGATGAATCTTTTCTCTGGCATAAAATAATGTGCCATGTAAACTTTAAAAACATGAATAAATTAATTAAGAATGATTTGGTAACTGGAATACCATAGAAAGAGTTTACAAGTGATGACCATTGTGTTGCATGCCTAAAAGGGAAGCAACACAAGGTATCTCACAAGCCAAAGGAAAGAAACTCCATCATTAATCCCCTACACTTATTACATATGGATCTCTTTGGCCCTACCAGTGTAATGAGTGCAGGAAGGACCTCTTATTGTTTTGTGATCACAGATGATTTTACAAGATTCACTTGGGTCTTCTTTCTTAGAACTAAGGATGAGACTCCTGAGATTTTGAAGAATTTCATCTTAAAGATTGAGAATCAATGTGATCATAAAAAACCATAAGATGTGATCAAGGAACTGAATTCAAGAATCAAATCCTTGATACATTTTGTGATGAAAAAGTTATTGCAAGACAATATAGTGCTCCCAGGACTCCTCAGCAAAATGGTGTTGCTGAGAGGAGAAACAGGACACTAATTGAAGCTGCAAGAACTATATTGTCTGACTCTAAACTGCCCATCACCTTCAGGGCAGAGGCAGTGAACACTGCTTCCTATGTGCAAAACAGAGTTTTAGTAGTTAAGACACATGGTAAGACTCCTTATGAACTTTGGCACAAGAGAAAACCCTTCATTGGTTTTCGCAGGTCATTTGGATGTCCTTGCACCATCTTGAATACCAAGGATCAAATTGCCAAGTTTGCTGAGAAATCAGATGATGGACACTTTATTGGATACTCTTCTCAATCTAAGGCTTATAGAGTATACAATCTTAGAACTAGAGTAGTTGAGGAGTCAGCCAATGTGACCTTCAATGAGCACACTCATAGTGTGAAAGGTTCTGGTTCGGATTGGTTATTTGATCTTGATTTAGTTACTAAATTTTTTAACAAATCTTGTGAGAATGTTTCAGGATCTACAGATATATTACCAACAGGTGATCCTGACCCAAGATTCAAGCTAAGAAGACCCTCAGATTACACATCTTCAGCTGCAGTGGTAACTATTCTTGCAAATGAAGCCTCTACCAGCACATCAATGACAAATCCTTCTGATGCTTCTGAGGTGCCTTCAAACTCCAGCTTAGAGGCACAAAACTCAGAAGAACGAGCTTCAAATGTTAGAGAAAATGGTGGTGGTGAAAGTGATCAAGAATTTCTTGATGTTGATAACCACTGCATTGAAGACAACATCAATGATGTCACACACTCATTGGATCAAGTCAATCTTGGTAAGTGTGGTAATGTGGAGGGTGAATCTTCTTTTCCATATCAAAATTTTTCAAATCAAGATCTGTGTAAGCAACTTGTTGTGATCCCTCAGCTAAGGATCCACAAGTCTCATCCTACCACAAACATCATTGGAGATGTTGATTCAGGGGTGAGAACAAGAGGACAAACCCATGAAGCAAATGTTTGTCTTCACTCTTGTTTCTTGTCCTAGATAGAGCCAAAGAAAATTGATGAGGCTCTAAAGGATGGAAGTTGGGTTGAAGCTATGCAAGAGGAGCTGCTTTAATTCAAAAGGCAAAAGGTTTGGAACCTATGTCCTCTTCCTCAAGGGAAGACTATCATCGGAACCATATACTCACCTATACAGGAGGAAGTAGACACTAGAGCTCCCATTTCCCCTGAGGAGCAAACCACTCCAATCTCTTCAACAATCAGGGCTGAGGTTCCTCACGCTCACCCTGATGAGCTCACAAGCCCAACTGCCTTAAGCCTTCACTCTGAGTCTCAACATTCAAGTGAATAGCCTTCAGGGAACAGTTACCATCCCCAGCCATTAGACTTAAATCAACCCATTCCTAACCTCTCATTCTATAGTGATGAAGACTTAGGTTTCAGTGGGAACCATGAGTCTCTCTACTCCTCTCCTACTCAAAGAGAGATGAGTACTCTTGAGTCTCCTTTGTCTAGCCCACATCAGTCACCCATAACTGAGGTGGATACTTCTGAACCTGTTCAGGATATCCATATGGAAGAGGCTCTCACTTCTGCAAGTGATTACATCATTAAGACCTCAACCATGGCAACTCAGCCCATTGATACCTCAACTGAGAATGTCAATGTGCAGAGGAAATCCAGCAGCCAAGAACCTGAGGCTGGTGGTGAGAGAGAGGACTTTGGTCCAATCATCTCATCCCCCAATGATTCTTCTGATGAAGAAGAGGGGAATCTAAGACTAAAGGTGCAAAAACTGTCAAAAACATGCTCCTATTTAGTCTCTAAGATTAGTCACCTTGAATCTCAAGTGACTACCTTGCATAATAGGGTCAATGATCAGCAACTTGAGACATCTTATCTCAGGGAAAAACTAGCTGGGAGACCTTTAAGAAGAGGTCAACCAGGAACACAAGAAATTGTGGATGTGGTTGACCTAACCTCTAGCTCACCTAGAACTTGAGGAAGTTGCTGAGTATGCTTATGTGCAAGAGGGTGATGCTACCAAAAAGGGGAGAAAGTCATTACAGTCACAGAACCCGGGAGTTCTTCAGGGAGTATGGACATTGAGGATTCACCATCCTCACTTGCAACTGTGCATACTCAGCAACTTCCTCAAGTTCACATTAATGTGGACATAATTGATTCTGTCATTAGTAGTCTCTTTGAGGAAGGCATTCCAAGGGCTGTGTCATCTCCACCTCAAGGAACTTCAAACTACATTATTGGGTGGAGGTATGATGCTGATAGAAGAGCCCTCATTCTTCACAGAGTTCAAGGGCAGCAAGAAGTGTTCAATTTTCAGACTTTGGACTACTATGAAGGTCTTGACTTGATCAACATGCCACTTGTCAACCCAAGCAAATCAAGACAAGCTGACAGGTTAGCACTCAGGATTCAAGACAGAATTGCTGAAGAGTTCAGCCTTAGAAGGAGACAAAGGCAATCAGGTAATGTCATTGGTCAACTAGATGATGAGGCAGACCCTGAGATTAGCTTCAAAGGGAAAACCTTGGCTGAAGGCCCAGTGATAGAGCCTGAGAGCCCTGTCACACCAACAACTGCTTCAGAAATTCATTCCCTCAGTGAAACACCTGCTGGTGAAGGTGTCTCACATCCTCTCTCTGGCCAGAGCTTGGATGCTACACCAAGCAATGAAGGCCAAACCTCTATCCACCCTGAGTCATAAAGGTATGTGGGTGACAAAGGGAAAAGGATCTTGACTCCTGAGGAGATTGAGGAAGAGAGAGAGAGGAAGATGAAGCTAAGGGGAGAAAGTTCCTCTAAGTCTTCAGGATTTATGCAAGCTGCAATCAGGGCTGCCCCCAGACCAAACACTCAAGAAGATGAGTTAAGGGCAGTCAGGATTACTTACCTGTAGACTAGGAACTACGACATAGATGAGATTATATCTCTCCCCATAGAGCAATTAAATGAACTGGCTGACAGAAAAGATTATACAAGCATGCTCTAACTCTCTCCCCAGTTCAGGAAAGTCCTATGCAAGAGGATGTGGCTGCTACACAAGAACCTCAGGTAGACAAGGAAACAGATAGGCAAAACATGATCAACTACCTGAGTGCCACAGGTCTCCACCAGGCATCTACCAGGCATTGAGTTTGAGTATCTCAAACAGCTTGAAATTCAAGTGCTCAAAGAACAAAAGACAACAAAGAGAAAGATGAGGGAAGATGCCGCAAAGTCAAGAGCTATCATCCAAAAGAGTATGAAAAAGTCTGCTAACAGACAAAGGATGATGAGCTTCCTGAAGTTGTATGGATTCTTCGGAAGGAGACTTGGCCCTATGTCTCTATCCATAATGGATGAGCATATCAGGGTAATCAAGCAGAAGATCAAGAGTGGAGAGCTGATTGACTTATACTCCCCTCCAAGTCAAATCCCACCTGAAGTGGAGGTTAAGGTTGAACAACCTGAGACAACACAACCTGGACCTCCTGCTGAGCTTCAGCAAGCTTCATCTTCTGATCCACAGTAGGGTCAAACTCCCTCTCCTTCTGAACATGTGAGGGAGGAACACCCAACTGAGAAAGACAAGGATGATCAACAAGGTGCTGCAAACAAGTCTTCTCAGTTAAAGTCTTCTAAAAGGAAGAAGAGGATGGCTTATAAACCAAAGTCTAAGAAGAAGAAGCCTGAATCATCCACCTCTACACCTCAGGCTGAGTCAGATCAACCTAAGGAAGTGCATGAAGAGGCAGCCCAATCAACTCCAATTCAAATGGCTCCTCTTGCAGCTGAGACACCCATCTTATACTGAACCTTCACTACTAATCCAGAGAGATGGCATGTGATCAGAGATCAAGGTGTTGAGAATGTCTATACATGACAAGACATAATCAACTTACCTATGCATGATCTCTTTGAGATGAGAAGATATTATGAGAGTCTGAATGATCCTGACCATCTAATGAAGAAGGGTATGGTCATCATTGTGCTGAAGACTACAAACATCTGAAGATCTTCTAAATGTTTTAGTAGCATCAGCCTAAGGGGATTTTGTAAGGATTCCTATAAGTCTAATGCAAATGCAATCCTCATCTCCACCTGCATCACACGGTTCAGCAAAGCAACCCAGTCAATCAGTGAAGATCTCATTCCATGTTCTGCAAAGCAAATGCCGAAACAAGCAAGAATCTGCTACAAGCTCAAAGCAATCCTCATCTCCACCTGCATCACACGGTTCAGTCAAGCATCAAAAGCCATTCAAGGCTTGTTTTGAGTGTGGAAAAGAAGGTCATGTGGTAAAGAAATGTCCTCAAAGGCTTGCTACGAATGGTAAAGGCAAAACAAATTGCTTATCCGAATGTAAGTCTAAAAAGAATGTTCCAGACGGTAAAGGCAACACGGGTTGCTTCTCTGGATCAAGAGGTAAACAACACACATATTTGAATGGTTGGATGAAAAACCCTCCATCCAAACCTTTTCATGTGAAGCCGGTTTCACATGATTCAAAGATGAAAATGACCAAAGCTTCAAAACCAAATTCTTTTCCTTCTGGTCTTAAACAGAAAATGATTTCCAAATTTAATTCATTCAAATCTAAGTTAATTGAACCGAAACAAATTTGGCAAATTAAAAAGAAGGATACAGTAATCAACGATTGTTTAAATGGTTGTGTGCAGAAGCTTGTTACTTATCTTGATGAAAAAGGAACTTCCAGGACTACGATGGTCTGGGTTCCCTTTTCAAACTAATCTGTTTATGAGTGCATGAACAATTCACGAGGACTGTTAGTAATACGGTTTACTGACAGGGATTGTTCCTAATTCAAATTTGAGGCGGAACAAACAGGTTAAGGTCATGGTATTATATCCACAATCTGGATTTTTATCTACATTATCACAGTTCTCACTTCACAGCCACTACATATTTTTTTGAGAATTCATTTCTTATTTTCATATCAGTGTAGTGTGAAAGACCTTCTTTGATAAATTTTTATTTTTGTACAGTTTAAAAAAATTAAAAAAATAAAAATAATAAAATAAAAATAATAAAATAAAAATATATAAAAAATAAAAATAATAATAATAATAATAATAATAAATAATAAAAAAAGAGTTTGTAAAAATAAAAATTTAGGGGGAGAGTATAAGTAAATAAAAATGAAAAGAGAACTGGGAACTTGATTCGAGATGACTGAGAAATGATTGTATATCATCTTGAAATGCTTGTTTTTGCATGACTTGCGTTTATAAATTGAGAAATGATAGTAACTGATGCTATTATCTGATTTACATCTTATTTTTAATTGCAAATTATGGAAAAATAAACAGATTCTTTAATGATATGCTTGGTAGACTCAACCTGAAGAATAAAGTAGACAGCAGTATGATGATTTAAATTAAAATATATGCTTAAGGATGGCTGGATTTACGCAATCATTTTGGCCTGCACGAAAACTGAGTCCCGACAAAAATTGGATTGAGAATTGATCTTTCACCCACCATGATACAAATCATATAAGCCATATCTTTGAGCAATTATTGGTGTATTTATATGTCTTGTGTTTGTGCTAATCTCCTCTACTGTACGGAAGTACTGACCTGGAGTGATAATCTCCTCTGCTGTACGATAGTACTGACCTGGAGCTCTCATCGGCACATGATTAAATGGTCATCTCCTTTGTTATACGTGAGTATAGACCTGGAGCTCTCACCATTTTGGTCTAAGTTGTGTCAAATCATCTAAACGATGAAATCAACACATAATGCAATATTCTGTCGACAATCACTTGCACACTAATGCACAAGCCTTGCTCTGTAAAGATCGTTACAAAATTCAAGAAATCCTGAGGTTAGGTGAGGGTTTTTGCCAAATGATTGTGGGGTCCTAGCGTTCTAAAGCATTTAATCAAACGTTAACGAATCATTTACTGCTTGTTGAAAAAGATAGGGCATGAGTTTAAGTGGACAAACATATCAGCAATCGTTATTGATCTATTTGAAAATTTCAAAATCATTTAAAGACTGTGATTAGATTCAGTTATCAGTGTGATCTCATTGCTTGTCGATGATTAAATTCATCTTTGTGCTAAAGTATATCTTGAGGATATGATCTCATGATCGATTCAGTTCTCGGTTTTTGATTGAAAAAAAAAAACAAAAAAACAAAAAAAAAATAATAGATAAAAAAAATGTTATAATAAATGTATATAATATAAAAAATATATAATAAAATTTCTTTTCAAATTGTTTTTTAGGTCTTCCATATTATGCTGTTACAATTTTATCATTTTCATGCATTTCACAGAAATTGCGTAGAACCGAACACGGGTTCGCTTGTTTTCAAACACAAATAAACACGGGTTTATTTTGTTAAAATGAAATGATCTAATTAGAAATGTCGAGATTGTGTTTGTGAATTTGTTTCAGATTTTTGCTTTAAGTGATGGCCGATCATCAGTTGAGCAGTGTACCTGATCAGAGAACCTGTTCCTCAAGTTTGTAGAAGATACCGAGCTAGGAATCCTCCTCCTACATCTTCTGAAGCACTCAAGATTAGAGATTTGGGAAACCTGTTCCAATATCTTTGTAAAGCTTGCATTCGAAAAGGGGGAGCATATAAATAGGGGGAGTTTATGAGATGAAAAATCTTTCTCATCAGATTTAGAAAGATTCAAATTGAAGATCTTTCTACTGTTGACTTCTCGATGCTGATTTCATTTGAAGACGTTGATAATGATAGACTAAGGGGAAGTATTGTTCGAGCTGTAAAAGATAGTCTATATTATCAACACAGTAAAAGTCAACCAAAGTCAACGTCACGGTCAAAGTCAACAAAAGTCAAACCCGACACGTTCGAGACGAGGAACCGAGACGAGACGTTGAAGATTTAGATGACTAGGAGTTTTATTGTAATAAATATATTTTGTATGAACAAAATTTATTTTACTTTCTTTGAGTCATGTTTTAGTCTAAATATATAGTCTAGGGGGTTATGTGTAAATATGGAAACTTAAACTAGACTATAAATAGCCTAATTGTAATTAGAATTAGGTTAATGGTTGCATGACTAATTGATTGAGGGATTTACTTGTAAACAATATTATTAGGAATCAATAGAGATCAAAGGGGTTTTATTGTGATTATAATTATTTTGATCTAATTCTTCATGATTTGATTCAAGTTTGATTATCCTGGAGTTACAAGACAGATTTCTTCCAAAGACTTATAAAGTACTTTACCATAAAGCTGGACCACCTTTCCACTGAAACATTGTAAAGTCACCAACTTACATAAGTTGGTGAAAGGTCCATGCTTTTGGTAACTGCACAATGAGGTCTTGAGTCCATGCTTTCTACTTTATGTACTTTTATCATTTTTGTAATATATTAAGATGTGAGCTATGGCATGTCATAGTCACAAGTCAAAAGGCAGATATGCCTTTTGACTCTACATTTGATTTTGTAGTTGTCTAGTCAATTGTATCCAGCTGGCCTTCAAAGTATGGCCGGTTGTAGGATGTTGTATAAAGTATCTCAAGTACTTGTAACTTTCCATCGATGCTTTGTAACTTATAATAGAACTTGAGAAACAATATACAACATTCTGGAAAACCAAATACTTGTGTTGTTTTGCAATCTTGTTCTGTCACACTTTTACTAGTGTTCTTAGCATCTTTCATTAACAAGTTAACCGGTTCCCTATTTGATCTGTTAAGTGTTCTAAGCAACTCTCCTCATTGGGTTGTTGTGTTGTAAGTGCATACCATTCACCGGTCCTGCAGGAGGTTCACGACTCATTAAGAGTTGTTAGCTTAACTGTGTGTGTATTATAGCGTGCGATCTTGGCTAACTCGTAAGGGGACTTAGGCACAGTAGGGAGTTCAGTTTTGGTAACTGCTCCGATACGTGCGATGTTGTATTTACTGTGTGCTATGTAGCGTGCGATTTTGGCTACCTCATGTGGATTATGTAGCGTGCGATCTTGGCTAACCCATGAGATGGCGTGTGATTCTGGCTAAACCCAAAGAGTTCTCACACACACAGAAGGAATCGGTCTTGGTGACCACTCCGTTGGTGCGATTTGTACGATATGTACGATGGATATCATAAGGGACTATAGACACACTGGGGGTTCAGTTTTGGTAACTGCTCCGATACGTGCGATGTGGTATTTACTGTGTGCTATGTAGCGTGCGATTATGGCTACCTTATGCGTGTGATTCGTGCGATATGTACTTTGGGTACGATGATGCGAAGGTGCGATTTGTGCGAAAAGTGTGATATGTTGGAAATGAACGAACGAAAGAAAAGATGTTATAAACGAAAAGCGAATGATAACGTACCGTGCGATGATTAATGAATGAAGAATGTAACGAATGTAATGGAAGATAATAATTATATTATCTGTATGTACGTATGATGTGTGGTCATGTATGAAAGCATAGTATGATTTGAAAGAAAGTAAAGAATGGTTTTAACGAAAGAAAAGTATGTTTTATTTAAAACTAGAACTCACTCAGCAACGCTGACTTTGATGTGTTTCCAGTTGGCAGGTATGTTGCTGAGGATGGCACGAGGCGACTACTCAGTTCCTTTGGGATGGCATCCAATGTTATAATGCTTTCGTAATGAAATGTAAAATGATATTGTGTAATGAACGGTTGTATTATTTTGCAAAAGCATTTTGATGAAATAAAAATGTTGTTTTTAATGTTTTCGCTGCAACGCTTTTATGTGAGATGATGAAAATATATGTTTTATGTGCGATGAATGACCAGTTGTAAGCGTCCCGGGAACGGGGCCTTACAAGTTGGTATCAGAGCCAAAGTCTAAGTGAAATGGGTGAATTTTCAAAATGAACCTTAATTTAAACTGAGAATGGGACGGAAAGGGAAGGGATGCCAGTCTGAGTAGCTGCGTGCCATCAGGTATTTTCGTAATGTTAACCGGTATTACGTGCGCATATTATATGGTTTATGTGTTGCTGGTAGATTTAGAAACTGATGTAGTGAGGACAGGTAATGCTTGGGATATGAAGAGAAAAGTAAGTGGCTAATCACAACTGGCCACTGTAATTAGAAACTTACTATACTTGACAAAAACTGAGTTGTTCCCTTGAATGACTGTGTTGGTGTTTGAATCTTTCAGTGTGTTTAGAGGATGGCTGGTGGTAGATTGTCTAAAGCTTCTCGTGGTGGAGGTGGTGGTGGACGTGGTGCTGAACCATGGGTCACAAGAGGAAGGCCTAGGGCCGAAGAGGTGGCTCATGAAGAACCTGAGACCCCTCATCCGGAGGCTGGTGATGAGAGTGCGAATTTGAGGGCCTCAATGAAAGAGGCAGTTGCAGAGGAGGTTCCTCAGGTCATACAGACGATCCTACAGTCTGTGGTGACCGAAGTGATTAAGGCTGTAAAGGATGGAGAGAGGAATAGGTCCTCGGGATGACGGGAGCAACCGGAGCCTGAAACAGTTCTCTCTGATGACGAAGAAGAGGAAGAAGAAGAGCCTGCGCCGGAGGCGGCACGAGGTTGTAACTATGGGGCGTTTCAACGATGCAAGCCCCCTACTTTCGATGGAAATGGCACCACTGTTGCTGCTCACCGGTGGGTGAGAGAAATGGAAGCTGTTTTGAACATTAGCGAATGCCGGGAGGATTAGAAAGTAAAGTTTGATGCCCACTCTTTTGTGGACTCAGCTCTGTGTTGGTGGGACAATATTGTCCAAGTTGAGGGCAGTAGGGCGATCAGGAGGATGAGGTGGGCAGAGTTGAAGAGGTTGGTGATTGAGGAGTTCTGTTCTCACCGTGAGATGGACAAAGTTGAAAGAGAGTTCCTACAGCTGGAGGCGGGAACCATGACACATCAGCAATATACCAAGAAGTTCAACGAACTGGCACGGCTGGGGCCGGATCAGGTGACACCTCTGTCGCGAAAGATCAAGAGGTATATTCAGGGCTTGCCGGCGGATATCCGTAGGCACATGATCGATGCCCGACCGAGCACGTTTAGGTCGACAGTTGATTTGGCAGGAAGGTTGTATGATGAATACGAGAGTAAATACCTTACTTGTTTACAAGTGAAGGTCGAGCACCAAATGCCGTATGGGAAGTATTGAGGTGATCAAGGCCACGACCGAGAAGCTCGAAATAATCAAAGACTTGATGAAGGTAGCCAAAGATAGACAAGAAGTCGTGTGTGGATAAACAACGTAGACCGATTGAACTCTAGGTAGGAGACTGGAAAAGAGATGAGATAGTATTGCCCATGATTTAACGGGTTTCGGGGATGAAACCTATATAAGGAGGGTGGACTTGTAACACCCGGAAATTTTCTTTGAAGCCGACGAAAGAAGAAAAAGAAATAAAGTCCAAAGTCGGGGGATCAAACTCGCCAAAACGGGAAGAAACTTGGATGAGTTGGGGTATAAAAGGGGGAGGGCAGCCCACACCCTCCCCATTCTTGCCAATAACTCAGCCAAGGGAGAAGAGAAGGAGAAAAGAGGAGAAAAGCTTGGTTCGGGTGGATTCGAGCGTAGAAATCAAAGTGTAGCGGGTCAAATCGAGGCTCTACTCGACAGGATTGTTTGTGTGAGTTCTAGGACCCCTCTTTTACATGTTTTTGAATGATTTTGGGGTTGGAACACATCTGAAAATCATTTTTGGGTGTTTTGGGTGTAAACCTGTTTGTGTATGTATGTGTATGTGTATGATTCGTTTCGGGCATGATTTCGGGCTTGGTTATGCTTGAATGGTGTCGTGGTATGCTTCCCTAAGGTTTAGAATTGTTGATTTGGGCTTAAAAGAGGTTTGGAAGAGTTTGGAGGTCGAACTTGGCAGCTGCAGTTCGGGTTGAACTGCATTTTGCGCCTAGCTAGGGCTATGCGACTGGAGGTCCATGCATCCGAATGGCATGCGACTGGAGGTCCATGCGTTTGAATGGCATGCGACTGGGTCCATACGCACGAAAGGAGTGCGACTGAGGTTCATTCGTATGTGAGTAGTGTGACCGAGGGCCATACGTATGAGGGCTATGCGACTTGAGGAAATACGGATGAGGGTCATGCGACTGAATGAAATGCGGATGAAGGTCATGCGAATGAAGGTCATGTGACCGGAGTCCATACGCCTGTGAGTCGTGCGATTGAGGTTCATACGCACGAATGGTGTGCGAATGAGGGCCATTCGCGTGAAGGTCATGCGACTGAGGTCCATACGCCCAGATGTCATGCGACTGAGGTTCATTCGCATGGGAAGCATGCGATTGAAGGCTATACGACTGGAGGTCCATTCGCCTGAGTGTTCTCATAGGCATGAGAGACCATGCGACCGAATAGGGTCCATACACCTGAATGACCATAGTATTGTCTGACTTTCGGGTAGTGCAGACGTAGGCTCGGACCTTTGGGGTTGTAGATGATGTGGTGGGCATGGATGATGTAAGATGATTTATGATGATGAGCTGCTGATGATGATGATGCGATGCATGATGATGTGTGATGCCGTATGGTTTTATATGATATGATGTGCGTGATTCGTGTGATGTTTGATGTCGTGTGATTGTGCATGATGTATGTTATGTATGTATGATGTTGTCGTCTGTGATGATGTTGTATGTTGTTATGTTCCTTATTGTTATGTGTGATTGTCTTCTCATGAATTGTGTTAAACGTTAATGAATGTAATGAAAGTAACGTAAAGTGGAAGACAATGAAAAGAGGAACGTAATGAATGAATGCAAGCATGAACGAACAAATGAGAGTAAGGATGGCTTGCAAAAGAAGAAAGGAGGTTCACGACTCATTGAGAGTTGTTAGCTCAACTATGTGTGTATTATAGCGTGCGATCTTGGCTAACTCATAAGGGTACATAGGCATAGTAGGGAGTTCAGTTTTGGTAACTGCTCCGATACGTGCGATGTGGTATTTACTGTGTGCTATGTAGCATGCGATTTTGGCTACCTCATGTGGATTATAGCGTACGATCTTGGCTAACCCATGTGATGGCGTGCGATTCTGGTTAAACCCCAAGAGTTCTCACACACACAGGGGGAGTCGGTCTTGGTGACCACTCCATTGGTGCGATTTGTGCGATATGTACGATGGATATCACAAGGGACTATAGACACAGTGGGGGTTCAGTATTGGTAACTGCACTGATACGTGCGATATGGTATTTACTGTGTGCTATGTAGCGTGCGATTATGACTACCTTATGTGTGCGGTTCGTGCGATATGTACTTTGGGTACGAAGATGCGAAGGTGCGATTTGTGCGAAAAGTGCGATATGTAGGAAATGAACGAACGAAAGAAAAGATGTTATAAATGAATGAAGCGAATGATAATGTACCGTGCGATGATTAATGAATGAAGAATGTAACAAATGTAATGGAATAAAAACATAGTGCATTGTTGAAAATACAATAAAGATTTCATAAACAGGATTGCCATCCATAGCTCCCCAAGTAGCTCCGTGTGCCATCCTCAGCATCAGCACTTACCTGCCAGCTATTATGCATAAAAGTCAGCTTCACTGAGCGAGTTCTAGTTTTAAATAATATAAGAAAATATAAACTTTATCCTTCATATAATGACCATGCATACAACATAGTACATAACATTACATGCATCATAATAAGCATGTTCATTATCTTTAATTCTTTCATTATCTTTCATTATCTTTCACTTTCATCATAAACGAGATTGCACAAAGCAAGAGCTCCATGTTGATCGACAATAAATGCCGATCCCTGTCGGTACACATTTTTCATGGTAGCTAACCCCCGACAGTTGATCCACACTGCAAGGCACATAGCCCGCTCATGAATACGGATCCATCATCATACATGAGACTCACCTAAGTGAAGTCTATCATAGTGCTTGCAAGACTTTACATCATCAAATGGGCCCGGGGGTAACATTCATTAAGTTTCACTTTTCATTAATATCATGTTCCTCTTTAATATATATATAATACTTAACTTATTAAGTACACAACATGCCAAGTACTAGTCATCATAAAACATAAACGGCCCTCCGCGGGACAGCGGGGGTTCGGGGGCGGCAGCCCCTGACAGCAGGGTCCTAGGGGCAGCAGCCCCTAGTGGGGTCCAAGGGGCAGCGCCCCTGGCTGGGGCCGGGCTGCCAGGTCAGTGCGAAAATTTTTATATTTAAACATTTATATAGCACATTTACTTATAGAAAAATCATTCTTCCTGTTAAAATCCCTTAAAATCTTGGTCATTTAAAAACGTATATTTAGTATGCATAATAGCCCCAAAACATGGAAAACGTATAAATAGGGGATCTAGAACTCACCTGGATACCGAGACCAACTTCAAAACTAAGCTTACAAGGCTAGGATCACTCTACACAGCCTGTAGATAAGCTGCCACTTAAAGGGGTTAATTTCTGCCTAAATTCGCTGCTAAATTCGCTGCAAGATCAGCAATTTCGCAACTAGATTCGCCAACACTATCGCTGCTAGTTTCACCAGCAGTTTCGCTGCTAGTTTCGCTGGCACCTTCGCTGGCAGTTTCGCTGGCATCTTCGCTGCCAGTTTCACTGCAAGTTTCGCCCAACTTTCGTTGGAAAACCATGTCTGCGAAACTACCTGTGAAACTATAGTTTCGCAGGAAGTCCACATAGTTTCGCTGATTGAATATGCAAATTCGCTGGATGCATATACAGTTTCGCAGATCGCATAAAAATTACAAACCAGCCCGTTTTTAACCCAAAATCATAACTTTTTACGTCCAATCTCTTAGTTTATCATCCATGAGGCTAAATCAAAGCTTTATACATGTTTTCATACGTAAAAATGTGACCTTTATGCGATTCTTTGCAACTTTTCAAAACCCAAAACCCTAGAATCCGGGTTTGATCTACAGAAGGGTTTAGAGGTCGATTCTTACCTAGATTTGTTGCTTTTTTCTTAGGTCTTGACGCTCCAACACCCAGATCTTCAATCTCTTAACCTTGCAAGCTTCAAATCTTGAGTTTTCTAAACTTTCTCTCTCTACTTTCTCTCTCTACGAATTTTGGTGGCTAGGGTTGCAATGAGGAAGATGAAGGCTGGTTTGGGTGCTTAAGGGCTGATTATGGGCCTTTAATCCCATAGGCCACTACCCAATAAGCCTAATTTAGCTCAAGACCATTTCTTTACCTTATTAAATACCCAATAATTAAGCTCATTATCCTTAATGACTCGTTTTGACTTTTTGGGTGTTACAACATATAAAGAAAGGAAACCAAAGTCGAATGGAAAATAAAACATAAACGGGCCAAAAACAGGGTCAAATGTAAAGTCCAACAATATGTAAAAATAAGACCAAAATGTTAATAACTCATAAAATAAGCCGTTTTTTGGCCGAAACGATCATCTTTAATTGTTCTATTTTGGTTCTTCATCATCATCATCTTTAATTCTTGGAAGTTTAACCCGCTCAAAGGTCTATCCGGGCTTACGATTGATTAATAATGGACATTCAACAACTAGACACAAACGATGCAAGACGTGAATGCTTCTTGAATTAGGTTATTTGGTTAGAAAATGATTACCGTTAAGAATAAGAAGTCTGGGTACAAATTCGACATCCATTCGAAGACTCTTACTTTCGTTTTTATACTCAACACATTGATCGTTGACTTTCTAACTAACTAGTTGTTTAACCAAACAATTAACTAATACCACAACACTCTTTCCCACCTTTCAATTAGTTAGCTCGTATCATTATCTTCAACACTTCAAACTTAGATTGAAAAGTTTGCAATCTTGCTTCCCTTAAAACCTATAAAGTGATGTGAGTTTGAAAATGGTGTACATAGGTGGTTAATATCATTTGTGTTTATTGATTTACAGATGCATGTTGGACATTTGCAGCTATTTGTTGTGTTGAGGCTCTTATAAAAAACACTAGTTTTTTACTAAAACTCTCTGAGCAGCAGCTGGTTGATTGTGTTAGAAGTACAAAATGCGGAAGAGGAAGCGCGGAAAAAGCATTTGAGTTCATAATCAACAATGGTGGCATTGCATCTAGAAGTGATTATCCCTTTACAGGGATATATGGTACTTGCAATAAAAATCAGGTTTGTCTCATGTGTGATAATCTCATTTAATTTTAATTTACTATTAAAATTTTGTTGTTTGTATGTAATAGAAAAAAGTTGCTTCTATCGATGACTATGCAATTGTACCGGAAAATGAATTGGCGCTGATGACAGTCGTCGCTCATCAACCAGTTTGTGTGGACGTTGATTCCACCCGCGAAGCATTTCAACGTTATCTAGGGGTACTTTCCTATTTCCCCATATAGTGTAATAGCATATTGATTTGTTAAATCCTAATTTTCAACGTATTTTGAGAAAAACCAACATGCTATATGATGCAGTCGGAAACAAAAAGATAGATAATTGAACCTGTTGATTCAACGAGAATACCAGGAACAACTCTTCTAACTATCGTTGATTCACGAAGAATACCGATAATCAGGGTTTACACTAACACACACTGTGATAGAGAGAAAAAAATAGATTTTTCATAAACTTCAATACCAATTCACCCATCTCTTACAAACATATAAAGAAAGGAAACCAAAATCGAATGAGCCACAAAACATAAACGGGCCAAAAACTAGGCCAAATGTAAAGTCCAACAAAATGTAAAAATAAGACAAAAATGTAAATAACTCATAAAATAAGCCGTTTTTAGGCCGAAACGATCATCTTTAATTGTTCTACTTTGGTTCTTCATCATCATCATCTTTAATTCTTGAAGTTTAACCCGCTCAAAGGTCTATCCGGGCTTACGATTGATTAATAATGGACATTCAACAACTACACACAAACGATGCAAGACGTGAATGCTTCTTGAATTAGGTTATTTAGTTAGAAAAATGATTACTATTAAGAATAAGAAGTCTGGGTACAAATTCGACATCCATTCGAAGACTCTTACTTTCGCTTTTATACTCAACACATTGATCGTTGACTTTCTAACTAACCACTTGTTTAACCAAACAATTAACTAATACCACAACACTCTTTCCCGCCTTTCAATTAGTTAGCTCGTATCATTTATCTTCAACACTTCAAACTTAGATTGCAAAGTTTGCAATCTTGCTTCCCTTAAAACCTATAAAGTGGTGTGAGTTTGAAAATAGTGTATATAGGTGGTTAATATCATTTGTGGTTGTTGATTTACAGATGCATGTTGGGCGTTTGCAACAATTTGTTGTGTTGAGGCTCTTATAAAAAAAAAGCACTGGTATTTTACTAGAACTCTCTGAGCAGCAGTAGGTTGATTGCGTTAGAAATACAAAATGCGGAAGAGGAAGCATGAAAAAAGCATTTGAGTTCGTAATCAACAATGGTGGCATTGCATCTAGAAGTGATTATCCCTTTACAGGGATATATGGTATTTGCAATAAAAATCAGGTTTGTCTCATGTGTGATAATCTTATTTAATTTTAATTTACTATTAAAATTTTGTTGTTTGTATGTAATAGAAAAAAGTTGCTTCTATCGATGACTATGCAATTGTACCGGAAAATGAATTGGCATTGATGAGAGCCGTTGCTCATCGACCGGTTTGTGTGGACGTTGATTCCACCCGCGAAGCATTTCAACGTTATACAGAGTTACTTTTCCTATTTCCCCACTTAGTGTAATAGCATATTGATTTGTTAAATCCTAATTTTCAACGTATTTTGAGAAAAACCAACATGGTATATGATGCAGTCGGAAACAGAAAGATAGATAATTGAACCTGTTGATTCAACGAGAATACCAGGAACAATTCTTCTAACTATCGTTGATTCACGAAGAATACCGATATTCAGGGTTTACACTAACACACACTGTGATAGAGAGAGAAAAAAACAGATTTTTCATAAACTTCAATACCAATTCACCCATCTCTTACAAGCATATAAAGAAAGGAAACCAAAGTCGAACGGGCCACAAAACATAAACGGGCCAAAAACTGGGCTAAATGTAAAGTCCAACAAAATGTAAAAATAAGACAAAAATGTAAATAACTCATAAAATAAACCGTTTTTGGGCCGAAATGATCATTTTTAATTGTTCTACTTTGGTTCTTCATCATCATCATCTTTAATTCTTGAAGTTTAACCCGCTCAAAGGTCTATTCGGGCTTACGATTGATTAATAATAGACATTCAACAACTACACACAAACGATGCAAGACGTGAATGCTTCTTAAATTAGGTTATGTAGTTAGAAAAATGATTACTGTTAAGAATAAGAAGTCTGGGTACAAATTTGACATCCATTCGAAGACTCTTACTTTCGCTTTTACTAGAACTCTCTGAGTAACAGTTGGTTGATTGCGTTAGAAGTACAAAATGCGGAAGAGGAAGCACGGAAAAAGCATTTGAGTTCATAATCAACAATGGTGGTATTGCATCTAGAAGTGATTATCCCTTTACAGGGATATATGGCACTTGCAATAAAAACCAAGTTTGTTTCATATGTGATAATCTCATTTAATTTTAATTTACTATTAAAATTTTGTTGTTTAGATGTAATAGAAAAAAGTTGTTTCTATCGATGACTATGCAATTGTACCGGAAAATGAATTGGCGCTGATGAGAGCCGTCGCTTATCAACCGGTTTGTGTGGACGTTGATTCCACCCGCGAAGCATTTCAGCGTTATCCAGGGGTACTTTTCCTATTTCCCCACGTAGTGTAATAGCATATTGATTTGTTAAATCCTAATTTTCAACGTATTTTGAGAAAAACCAACAGGGTATATGATGCAGTCGGAAACAGAAAGATAGATAATTGAACATGTTGATTCAACGAGAATATCAGAAACAACTCTTCTAACTATCATTGATTCACGAAGAATACCGATAATCAGGGTTTACAATAACACACACTGTGATAGAAAGAAAAAAGCAGATTTTTCATAAACTTCAATACCAATTCACCCATCTCTTACAAACATATAAATAAAGAAAAACAAAGTCGAATGAGCAAAAAAACATAAATGGGCCAAAACTGGGTCAAATGAAAAGTCAAACAAAATATTAAAATAAGACAAAAATGTAAATAAACATACCAGCCATATATGTGCGCCCAAACAACACATGTAATAGAAATTCTTTATCTTGATTTTATCACAAAGTTCAAATAAAATAATATAAAGTTTTAAAACCCATTTTAAATTGTGTGTAGCAGCGATACCAAGATGAAGTCTTAATGTTACTGGCCACTTGCAATGGGTGTTTCCAACTAATGTGATAGATTATCGGCGTTCTACCTAGATAATTAAGAGCTCAAGTACTACTAATCCTACTTTTTAGTTCTTTTACATTAGTCATTTAAGAAAAACAAGATATTGCTATATCTTTAAATATGACAAATAGAATTGCTTTCTTGAACTACATATTTCTGGTATATATATTTTTGAATGATAATGACATTATATTGTTCACTAAAGTCTGACAATAAGTTAGATTATACAAAAACAACACCAAGTTTTTATGAGGCAAATTGCCTTTACCATTGAAGATCCATTCTTTTGAGCCTGCCATATAGTAATGAGGTGGCGTGCATGAATTAGATCCAATTAAGTTATTCATTTCTTTTTTTAATCATATTTAGGTTACTTAAGTTTATATAAATGTTCTAACACTAGATATTTTACGTGTTCATAGGGGAACATGATGATGTGATTGTTTTTTTTCCCTTAATTCTGATGTGGACTATAAAATATTTTTTATTTATTATTTATAAAAATTTTAAATTTTTATAAAATAGATTTTATATCCAAAAACGTTTACTTGAGATGGTAACTAAAACATGACAAATATTTATAAATTTAAGATGCTAACATGCTCTTAAATTCAAAAAAGGACAAGTTTTCACAATTATGTAGAATTTAATTGCTACGATGATAATAAAAAAAGGACAATTTATAGTTTAGCTGACAAGATGCTAACCTGCGATTTAGTTCCCTAACAAACATTCATGAAACTTCTTATTTGTTATGCTGGTAATTAATAAAAACAAGACCATTTTTCACATAACCTGTAATTAAAAAACAAGACTATATTTGCTCAACTAAATTGACTAATACTCACTATGCATTCGTATTTTCCAATGTTTTAAGAATCTAATCGGACGTCGAACCGGATGAAATCATAATTATATATATAGTATATTATATTTATAGTTAAATATATAATTAAATATAAGTATTTTATATATGTATTTTATAGTTATATATAAAATTTAGAGTAAATTACTCTTTTAGTCCCTGTGATTTGGTAGTTATAACGCTTTTCATCCAATAGTTTCAAAACGCCCTATTTAGTCACTGTGGTTTGAAATCTGTCACAATCACCTCCACCTCTTTAACGCCGTCCAGTGCGGTTGTTAGTCAACCCACATGTGCCCCTCACGTGAGGGGCATTTTAGTCTTTTTCTCTTCACATTCTTACATGTTTCCATATATTTAATTCTTCAACCCCTTTCTCTCCCAAGTCTTTAATCAAATCCATTATCATCTTCTCCCTCTCCTCTCTGGTGCACAAAGAACAATGGACAAGCACAAAGTGGTTATGTGTTCTTGTGGTTCTCCAACTGATGTTCGCACATCATGGACATCAGCAAACCCTGGTCGGCGTTTCTACTGCTGTGCAAGCAAGGTATGTGGATCTATCTTTTTAGGTATCTATTTTAGGGTTTATTTGAGCTCCATTAACTTTTGTTTTTGGTGTAATTGTCCATGTCCAAGAGCAGTTGAAATCATACCTGGTCTTTTGAGGAACATGAACAAGCAGGAAGAAAAAGCAAAAAGAAATGCAAGTCAAAATCGGTAATTAAAACTAGTTTTAGTTGTTAGTTAGGTGTTGTTCATCATGTATTTTGTTATGTAAATGACCTAAATGCTTGTAAAGGTCATTAATTTTCATATGTACTAGCTTATTTGGGCATATAATGAATATTTGATTTGGTTAACCATATTGTTCATTCACTATCTTACAAAGTTATTTGATAAACATAATCATAACAAGTTGTGAAAAAAATAAACATAACAAGTTGGTAAACAACATGACCATTACCATAAACTGTAGTACCCAAAAAGCATTGTTCAGAATTACAACCATAAGTTTACCATAACCAAAACAGAATATAAAGAGCATTTTTCATAAACTATTACAAACATAAAAGTCTACCATGTTCCCAAAAGACAACCATTTGACCCACAAAATACAACCATTTCAAGCAGTCAAGTAGCTGCTTGTGAAGAAGGTTGACTATCATTTTCCTGTCCCTTGCATGACCTTGAGTTATGGCCTTTTTTCTTGCACTTTCCACATGTGACTGTGTTACCAACTCTATCCATCTTTCCACCTTTAACAACTGGTTGACTTAACTCCTCTAAACTCTTCTTTCTTTTTTTCTTTGGCCTCCCTACTTGTGTATGATGTTTTGGTGCAGTCAGTTTTGTGGGGCAAGTAGAGGGTGTCCACATATCTCTTCCACTAATTGGGTCTACTATGTTTGCATATACCTTCTTTCAGGTGTCTAACTAGTACACCTTAGACACCCAACTCTCTGGAATACCAACCTCCATTCCATTTTGTGCCATATTCCATATCACTGCAACTACATGCTTACATGGCATGCCTGTTAACTCCCACTTCCTGCATGAACAACTTTTTTCATCAACATTGACCACACATTGGTCCTGTGCAGGCCCACTCACCTGATATTTGCTCATCCCATTCCATATTACTATGTACTCTACAGCCTCTGCCTTGATTGCTTCAAACAATTTTGTTGCATTAGGAGTCAAAGGCCCCTCACACTTTGTTATCACCTTATGCACAACCACTATCCTTCTCATTAAATACTCCCTAATGAACTCTAGACATGTAATAACAGGATTGTCCCTACCCCCTACTAGTTGCCTGTTGAATCTTTCACATATATTATTTAGAAGAACATCACTAGTTGACCTTCCTGCATAAATTAAATAAGGATTATTAGCATTGTTATTAGCAATATGCAATAGGTAAAAAAAATTAAGGGTTCTTACCACTGAAATGGGATCTAGACCAATGCTTTGCTGGTATTTCTTTCAACCACTCATGTAAAGCAGGATCTAGGTTGTATACATCTTTCATGGCCTTATTAAAATGGGGTACTGTTGTTGCACTAGCATATCTCCAAAGCATGTTTTTGTACAAATGGCCCTTCCACCTTAACTTCATGTTTTCATGTATATGTCTTAGACAAAACCTGTGTTCAGCACTAGGAAATACTTTTTTCAAAGCTGGTATGATGCCCTAGCATATCAATAGATAATGTGAGTAGGTAATTGGAGTTGAATAAATAGAATATTAGAATAAGAAAGTTAAACAAGTATTAACCTTTTGCCTATCCCTAATAAAAGTGAAATTGGAGTTGGATGTCAGATCTAGGTCATCACCTAAACATTCTAAAAACCATGTCCAAGAGTTTGTATTTTCATCCTCTACTAGTGCATAAGCCACAGGGTAAATTCCATTGTTTGAATCTAGCCCAACTGCAGTCAAGATTTGTCCAGGGAATGGACCTTTCATAAAACACCCGTCTAATCCTAGAAGTCCCTCTCACAAATCTTAAACCCTGTCTTCAAAGCCCCTATGCATATGTACATCCTCTTAGATTGTCTGGTCTCACTAGATGGATTGCATTCTTGTAACACCCGGTTATTTTAAAAAGAAAAGAAATGAAGAATAAAAGAAAGAAGAACAATAAAGTCCAAATGGAGGGACTAAATGTGTCCAAAAGGGTAAAATCTTTGAAAAAGTTGGTGTAAAGGTGGCATCGCCGCCCATCACCTTTTCTACACCAAATCTTCGGTCATTTTAGAGAGAGAAAGGAAGAGAGCAGAAAACACTCTCGGTTTTGAAGATAAAGAAGAAGAAGTGAACGAATTTAAGGTAAGAATTCATGGTTTTTAAGTGTTTATGACAGGTTTTATCCCGGTTACATGTTTATGTGCTTATGTGTTTGTGTATGTGCTCGGGTGTGTGTGTGTTTGGTGGTGTTCTAGGTGTTTGAACTCATTTGCATTCGGGTTAGAAGGAAGATACACCCAAAAGTTGCACCAGGTGAGTTCTAGACCCCGGTTTTACTTGTTTTGAACTCTTCTTGGGGCTGAAAATGTATTTAAACTTTTTTGCAAGTATATGCATGTTTACCCGTATGTATTATGCCTGTTGAATGTTGGTTCTTAGATGCTTATAGGTTGTTCATGTTAGAATAGCCATGTTAAGTAGAACAGACAGGTTTGATGTTTGGATTCGAAATCATGCTAGAAATAAGTTGAACAGAAGGTTCATGCGCCTAAATAAGGTCCATGCGCCTAAAAAATGCCTTAGACAAAATTAAGTGTAACCCATGCGCCTGAACAGTAACCCATGCGCCTGAAATTGTCTTAGAAAAATGGAAGTGTAACCCATGCGCCTGAACAGTAGTCCATGCGTCTGAAATTGCCTTAGAAATGTCTAAGTATAGCCCATGCGCCTAAAGTGGCCATGCGCCTAAGGTGGCTCATGCGCCCAAGTGGCCCATGCGCCTGAACTGTCATGCGCCTAAGAGTAAAAATGGTTAAGTGTTGGCTGATGCGCCTATATAGTGATGAAACGCCCAAACATGGCTCATGCGCCTAAATATTGTCAAAGCGCCTAATCCTTAAAATTTATTAGAGAATGTTTTGGGAGTCTGTGTCCTTAGGGTTTTGACCGAGGGTTGACTAGGGCATATTAATGACGAGTTTCATGCATGAGTATGATTGATTATGATTGCCTATTGATTGTTCCTTATTATTATAATTGCTATTATTATTATTACTTATAGTATGTGACTTTACGTGGTATATTTATTATCGTAACGTGAAGTATATTGTAATAATAAAGAGAAAGAGCAATAAAAAAAGAAGAGGAACATTAATAAAATGTTAACAAGTCTTGCAAGCTTATAGGAGGTACACGACCGTGTTGTCGTTAGCTCAGCTGTGCTGCGGGTTAGCTACCTTTTTATGCACACAGGGCCAGTCTTGGAGATTGGCAGGACCCTTGTAGCGTATCCTGGGTGATTGGGTCGGCCTTGTATACAGTACACAGCATCCTTTCAAGGGATACAGTTGACGCTTTCGAGAGATATAGTTTACCCTTTCGAGGGATATAGATGGCCCATCACCCGTTTTTCATCGCGCATATAGTTTGGGTATTGCTCATTGGTCCATACAGAAAGTGGAACATAAAGAGAAAAGAAAACAGAGTAAACAAGGCATACAGTAAAGAGAACGAACAGTATTTGTTCATATAGTTAATGCGTGCTCACATATACAGTAAAAAGTTGTATTTTTTTAAAAAAGAAAAGAGTATTTTCATATACAACATATAGAAAATATTTTATTACTATAAAACTAGAACTCACTCAGCAACGCTGACTTTTATACATTTTCAGTTGGCAGGTAATTATTGCTGAGGATGGCACGAGGGTAAAGCTACTCGGCAGGGAAAGACTGACATCCATTCATAACTATTATTTCTGTTGTTTTGTAATGCAATTAAACAGTTCTTTTGTATTCGATAAAACAATAGTGTATTGCTTAACAACAGGGTTTAATGAAATGAAATGAATGGTTTTTGTTAAAATGATTCCGCTGCTTAAGTTTGTAAATTTATAACGTTTAATGTATTTAATGCCGTGAATGACCAACTGTGAGGTCTCCGGGAACGGGGCCTTACAGTTCTCTTTCAACATCAATCTTAATTGTGGTACCTGGATTTGCCCTGATGAGTTCATCAGCATAATCTCTCAATAATTCATATTGAGCTCTGTAATCACCTTCAATCTTATGGATTGCCATGTTCTTTGCCCTGAACACCTTCTGTCTTGATACTTGAATTTGTAATTTTCTGTGAATTAGCTTTTGGATTGCCTTTATTGGGATGGTCAGGTTCACAGTAAGAGTTGGTTCCAACTCCCAGGCAAGGAAACTGACTGTGCATAATCTAATCTCTCTACTTTGAAGACAGTTGTGAGCATTTATGAATGTCTTCACTATCCATGTTTCTTCTTTGTTATGATTTGTAATGTGCAGTTTCCAAGGACAAGTGGGTGTCTTAAAGGGTTTCTTTTTTTTAGGTGTACAAAGTTTCTTGTTTGACCCACCAACATCAGAATCTTTGAGATTTTTGGTTCCACTTGCTTCTTGTGAATTTAGATCCTTACCCTCACTGGAGGCACCTCCTGTAAATGTAGGATTTAACCCCTCACACACCACACGATATCTTGTTTTGTCATTTCTTATAACCTTTAATTGTCTTCTACTAGAAATAGCATAGTTCTTCACCATTACCCTTATCTCATCCCTACTCGCAAATGTTCTCCCAACATAGAAAATTTCATCAACTGCTTGTTTACCTTTACTCTTACTTTTTCTATAATTTCTCAATGTTTGTCTCAAAGGAGGTTCATTGTTGTCTTCATCACTTAGGCTATCAAAATCATCCAAGTCCACATCAATGTTTTCTTCAATGTCTTCACTTTCCTGCCCCAAAGGTTCTTCATCCCTAGTGTCATTGTCAACAAATGCTTTATATTCCTCCATATCAACTCCAACATCATCAATGATGTTGTCTGTGTCAACTATGTAATCTGAATCCTCATCTTCATCTTTCGGTATACCATCTTCAGTAGCTTCACTAGTATCATGCTCTACATTCTCATCTTCACTTGCATCCTCAACTACGTCCTCATGACCTGTTGGATCTACATCTTGATGGACATCATGCTCTACATTCTCATCTTCAATTGTATCATCCACAATTACATCACCTTCAATTGTCTCATTTTGAGGTAAATGTTGTGACCCTTCTACAAATGATTCATTAACTGACCCCTCTATACATGATTCATTTTGAACTGGAAAATTAGTTGACCCTTCTTCACCATGCCACTCTAATGCTAGCCTCTTCCTACAAGCTTGGGTGATTTCTTGTGTATTCCTTCTTACATCAGAAGGTCCTGCTTCAGTTAGTTCCTCAATGACAACTCTACTTTTCACACGTGACATAAAATATGTCTCCACAGTTGTGTTCCAATGCTCAGTGTATACGTCCATTACTTTAAAATTCTCAACATATTTCAAGAAATTGAGCACATCACTATCATTTCCTAGGGCTCTCAAACCAAAGTCTAAATCTTGCTCAGGATTCAGATAATGATAGTACATGACTTCATCATACGGATACCCTAACTCTTGGATTATTGCATTTATCTCAAAAACAGAAAATTCATCATAATCCACCAAATCAACATAGCTTACTTGGCCGTTGATATACTTTCTTCCAGGGGCCTTGGTGAATTTTCCTCCATGATGAAACTTCAGTGAAAACAAACTAGGGTTTCCACCTAAATACAAAATCAACCAAAAGTTTAAAATGAGGCATGTAAACTAGAATGCCTAGAAAAAAATAGAAACTTCAGTGAAACATAGAAACTTATCATATAACTCGTAAGGATCAACGTGCTCGCCTTTAGGACGAACGTACCAGAGCGTGAGCACCATTGCAGCAAACGTCTTCAATAATCAATGCTTGAAGCTTTCAACTTGTTCTCTAATAATTTTCAACTGTCAATTTGAGGTTTAGGATGATAAAAGGTCGATGGTGTTTTTTGATGAAGTAGAAGAAAAGAGATAATGAAATTTAAATATAACAAGAAGGTAGAAGGGTTTTATGGAAAAATGTAAGAATGTGAAGAGAAAAAGACTAAAATGCCCCTCACATGAGGGGCACATGTGGGTTGACTAACAGCAGCAATGGACGGCGTTATAGAGGTGGAGGTGATTGTGACAGATTTCAAACCACAATGGCTAAATAGGGCGTTTTTAAACTATTGGATGAAAAGCGTTATAACCACCAAACCACAGGGACTAAAAGAGTACTCATAATTTTATATATTAAAATTTCTGACACTCACATATTCTCTTTTTATTACTTTTTTAACGTAAGTAAATTTGATTATAACTCAATTTGATGGTTTAGTAGTCCAATTTACGAATAAATATACATGTGTGACCAAATTGGAAAACTTTTGAAACTTAGTTACTATTTTGTGCAATTTTTCGTTTTTAAAACTAACACAATCCTAATAGTAAATGTTGTGCTTGGCAGTTAAATATTAATTGTAGCGGTTATTGCCTAAACAAAAATAAATTTGCCCTTTCAGAAGTTAATAACCCTTGAAATTTCAACTGTCTTGGATTTCTCTTCAGATAAGTCGGTGAATATAGACGTTGCCTGCAATTCTAAAGACATTACAAACCTCAACTTTAAATGTGACAACCCATCTTTATTGTTCTTGGTACACAATTATAAATAAAGCAATATTTTTAACATTCATTATTGATGAAACTAAACAAAATTTTTTGCCTTTACCAAATGATTGTAATTATTGTTTTTAATATGAGATATTGTCTATGTATAAATCTCAAACGGGTGCTATAGCATTATGACTATTGCAATTACTGTTTACCCATAATAGAACTAACAAATTAGCTAATATGCAATATTGCATTTTCTATGTAATGTAGTTTTTACTAACAAAACATAACTATTGCATAATATCAACCATAATGAGCAAAAACAGGCCGCATATACCGTTATATAGCAAAGCTTAGCAACCAAGGAGCGGAAACAGTTCTCTAAGCTGCCTTCAACAATGGCGTTCATTAACAACATATCAACAACAGTAACACTTTGAGGATAATTAATATTATCATATCCAATCTACTAAATATGATTTGAATGGTAAACACACATAAACATCTTAATCGCCACTTGAATCTCTGTTTTCTCGAAACATTTATTTCACTTTCATACGGTGGAATGATAACCATACAGAATATAAGTTTATCTTTCAGCCTCCAGTTCCTTAAAACATCTATGACAAACCTTAGACATAAACAATGATCATTTTACATCTCTCATATCTGTGTTAACACCCTACAACAAAACCAATATTAAACATTCATAGAAATTGTAGTCTTTGTAGTACTAAATCATATTTATAACAACCTAATCATTTGAAATAAATCAATCAAATGTGTGCCACTTACGTGGTTACAGTTTTGAAACCTTAAACATCACACCCACTTACATGTTTACAGTATGAAACATTAAACATCACACCATCATTTGGGTTGCATACTGTTCATACAAACCCAACTCCATTCCTTAGCATACAATTCTTTAACTTGCAACCATACAATGTAGATATACATATAAAAATCATTAACACATTTCATAATTTTGATAAAATAATATCAAATTTTCAAGGAGATGCAAACAGACAACAAAACAAAAATTTTAAGGAAATACAACAGAACAAACAACACACCCAAGTAGTCAAGGAACAATGCGAGGAGATGAAACAACTCGAGTCAATGACCCACAAACATGACAACTTTTCTCCAAAGTTGTCAACAACATGAGTTCTCAATGTAAGATTTTGCATATACAATCAACTACTAAAACCATCGTGATTTCTTTTAAATAATATGAACAAAAATGAAAATAAAGCAAGCATAAGAACAACAAATGAAACCATTTTAAGAAAATAAGTTGTATACCTTTAAAGAGGATGAGGCTCGATTATGAACCAACATATCTCCCACCTCGCTGAATTCATAGCTGGACATTTAACTGTTGATCAGTTTTGCAACTTCACCTGCTTCTAGGCTTTTGTATATATTTCTAAACATCCAAATGGAAACATAAAGCAAAAGATTAATCATCATATGAATATATGATATCAATAATATGTTCTAGGGTTTTGAATAGATGAAAAGGGGAGTCGCCGTCGCCTCATCTTTTTCCATGTTTACACACGATCAAAGATGGAGTGGAGCTTCGCAGTGGCAGATCTACTCATAGCCGCTGGAATACATCACCATCACCATTGATGCGCGATTGTTCACCCCTAAACACCATCGCTGCCACCACGTTTACTTCCCGAACACCGATATGCCCATCGTCGCTGATGACGGGATGATGTAGCCTCTGGAAACCTACCGGTAATAGAGAAATCGCCCAACCTTACTTCTTTGGAACTTGGAAGCCAAAATTTTCAAAAGATGCAGTGCCATGCATCCGGTGGAAGTAAAGTCAGTCTCCACCTAGATTGTGAGCTTGATGTAGAAATAGACTACCTACACAACAAGGAAGAAGATCGACAGATTTCGCCGCTATTAGAAGGGTTTGTCGCTGCTATTAGTAATCGCGGCGACTAGTCGTCGCTAATATTTCGCCGCTAATAACAGTATTAGCGGTGATTTTGTCGCCGCTATATGTGTTTGTTAAAAATTTTCCGGGGGAGGACTTTTAGCGGCGACATTTGTCGCCGCTAATACTCAATTTTTTGTTTTTTGTTTTTATTTTTATTTTTTTAATTTCCATTTTTAAAAACCGAATAAGCCTATAAAAAAAATAAACCCAGATTTCTCAATAACACAAATAACATACACATACAAATAATATTAAGAAGTCCACTACGAGTGTTAACTAAGTATGCTAAATACATTGTTTAACTTCAACATTAAATGTCGTTAAAACAAACTTAAACTACTTAACCGCTATCCTATTCATCGTCCTCATCTGAATCATCTTCATCAGCTTGTTGTGTAGCTTTTTGAGAGGCAATAAGTTGCGTAATTTGAGACATAAAGTTCGTATTTTGAAACAGACTTGCGATTTGAGCCTACGAAACAAAACATACATTATAAGTTGTTGTATTTTGACAAAGTGTAAATTATAAGATTACACATCCAACTTTAAGTATATAATGTGTGTTTGTATCATTTTGACCTATTTCAACCAAAATGTACATAATTCAACTTAAATTTATCCATTTTTACTCGTTTAAGATAAACCAACAATGATACACTTAGCACCTTCAAGTTTAAGCAGTTAAAGTTTACTTTTACCCATTTTGACCCGTTTTAACTAAAATTAATGTGGTTTTAACTATATCAAGTGTGTTTGTATCATTTTGACCCATTTCAACCAAAATTTATATAATTTAACTTAAATATACTTATTTTGACCCGTTTAAGATAAAACTTATATAATTATAATACCTCTGAAAGTGTCTGCGGTGTTTGTTCCTGCTCATGGACAAACGAACTCGACCATGTATATCCTCACATACAAATAATTAAAGCATTACCTTCTTGTAACAATAACTACTATACGAGGCAGTCCCCCACGATTAATGTATTGTTGTTGTTGCCGGTTTGCTTTGTTTGATAATGAGGCTTTTCTGTGTTCGTCACTTATGAAAAAATTAATTATTTTCCTCCAATTTTCGTGATTCATTCCCTTTGGAGGGTTGAGCCTTGCTTGTTCCACATCTTCATATCCTTCAATACGCTCAAAGTGTCTTTTTGCATAGTTTTTTCGATCTCTGAATCGTTTGAGATATTCAAAACGAATGCCACCCTCAATCTGAGCGGCTTCACGATCTCGTAAAATCTCATCAAAATCAAAGCATCGCTACATTTAAGTTAAAAAAAATGAAGTTAGTTAAATAAATACCAAACAATAAACATAAAACATATAAAAGTTACCACCATATGCTCCTCCAACGCATTTTTCTGAGTATCTAAAAGATTAGTCCATGAACGTATATTAAAAGAATAATTAGCATCCATGTATATCCCCACCTCATGAACAAACATGTCATTAAGTTCACCGACTGAGGTATACGTGGCAGCTCTATCAAAAAGAAGAGATAAAGGTCCTCTTTTTTTCTAACTCCTGCTGCAACTTTTTATATTTTTGCCTTCCCTCTTGTTTTCCGAGAAGGCGAACCTACATTTATAATAAAAAAATAATACTTACAATATATATTAATAATAAATGAATAAACAGGAAATATAATACTACCGTCCAACTGATGGCTTTCGGGTCCGCCAAAGGAAGAAGTGGTGGATCCCCCGCGCCATCACCTCCGTGGCTCATGACATCAGCCATGAGGTATACCAAAACAATCCAGAAAGATATCATATCTACAAAAATTATAAGATATATAACATAAAAATTAAAATAAGAATAAAGTTTTTAACTACAATATGAAAATACAAACAAAGTTTTATATTAAATATATACATATAAAAATTGTAACAAATCTTTTAATCCGAGTCTCCCTCATATACTTCAGTCTTGTTGTCAGACCCCTCAGTATCATAATCAAAATCCTCTTCATCGTAATCACCCTCGTCCTCAGACATCACACTAGCAGTAACATTTGGTGGATTAACTTCACTTGCAATCTTGCCATCGAGTACAAAAGTAGGAATATTTTGAAAGTATTGGATGAAGTCAATGAAAAGTACACAATTAGATGAAGAATGATTATGAATGACGTTAAGATCTTCTGTTAAGTCATTATCAATATTTTGAATGTTCTTCACGACCCCAAGAATGGCCTCCTTAGCTTTCTTCATATCATCTATTAATAGTGTTATGGAGCAAAGTTGCTTAAAAATGAACACAGATAAACTATTGGTGTATAAGTATCTTTGGCCAAAAAAACTTCTAACACCAATCGGTATCAAACGTTGCATGAGAATATGACAGTCATGAGATTTCAACCCAGTAATGTTAGTATTGTTATCTATCACTCTCTTGCTGATATTAGATCCAAACCCATCAGGCAGTTTTACATTTTTTATAAACTCACAAAATAATTTTCGATCATTAGTTTTCAATGAGTATTTAGGGTGGGGGCTATACCACTTGCCATTTTTTTCTCCAACCATTGCCTACTCCGAATAACTAGATTTTTCAAGTCAATCCATGCTTTTGGTGTATCTTTGCTCTCTTCATTCATTAGAAGAGTACCTAGCAAACTATCACATACATTTTTCTCTATATGTATTACATCCAAGTTGTGTTTTAACTATGGGGAAGACCAGTACTCAAGTTCAAAAAATATGCTTTGTTTGGACCAATTTAACTCATACTCCCCCCGCTTTGATTTAACACCTCCAAAATCAAGATGCTTACCCGGTAAACGGTGGCGTACTCGACTAAGTTGAGTTTCTATGTCAGTATCACTAAATTGTTTAGGAGGGGCTCTTATCTTGGGTTCCCCGTTAAAGTCCAAACTTGTTCTCCATTCATGGTTTGCATCTATAAACTGACGGTGACCAACATAAACGACTTTATTTGTGACACGCATTGAAGGAGTGTCTTCGTTACAAGTCGGGCATGCTTTGTAGCCCTACCCGCTCCAAACTGATAGACTACTACGAGCCGGAAAGTCGTTTATAGTCCATAACAAAGCCGCCTTCATTGTGAAAAATGTGTTTGTCTGCATGTCTTTAGTATGTACGCTCGACATCCACAACTGCTCAGGCTCATCCACCAAAACGTCCATGTCATTCCCAGAGGATTAAGGGCCATGAATCAACAATGAAAAACATGAATGAGGACTCCTTCAGGCATAGCCATGGAGGCAGATTGTATTTCGTGAGTATAACAGGCCACGTGCTATGAGCCGAACTCATGATACTGAATGGAAAACAGTCAGATGCAAGTCCTAGGTGGACGTTTCAGGGTTGTCTTGAGAAGGTAGGGTACTTTATATCAAAATCTTTCCATGAAGAACAACCAACGGGATGATGCATCGTACCATCTTCTGATCGTCCAGTATTATGCCAAATCATATCTTTTGCAGTGTGCCTTGAAGAATACAAACGTCATAGTTTGGGGGTTAAAGGAAACCATTGTAACACCTTGTGAGGTAACTTCTTGCCCTTTGTATTTGTATCGACCCACCGACTCTCGTTACAAACTAGACAATTTTGTATCAATAGGTTTTCTGCCAAGAAAAGAGCACAATCATATTTGCACACGTGTATCGACTCATACCCTATACCAATCTTCTTTAATGTCTTCCTGGCTACATAGTGAGAAGAGAGAATTTTGTTACCTTCAGGACGTGAAGACTGCAACAACTCAAGGAGCTCATCAAAATGAGCTATTGGTCTATTTAGTTTTCACCTTAATATTCATAAGCTTTGCTAAAAAGTCAAGGGAAGAAAACTTAATACAACCATGATATAATTCTGATTGAACTTTCTCTAACAAGTCCTTAAAATCATCACGGACATCGCTACTCTCTTCCATAACGTCTTTGATGATGTCAGCTATTTCGTTTGTTGGCTCAACATCATCTACAACTACAACTTCAGGAATTAAACTTTCACCATAATAGATCCAATCCTTGTATGTCTGACACATGCCCCATATTTCTAAATGATATTTCATTTTAACCCATCCTAATAATTGGTTATTCTAACATTTCCTACACGGACATCTAATCAGGCCATATTTGTCGAAATGTTTCTCACTCATATCGAAAAAAGAGCCGAGTGCTTGCTGATACTCAGATGATCTACGGTTCGGATTATGAAGCCAACTTTTATCGACAGACATGATTACAGGACTGCAATATAATTTAGGATTTAAGTGGATGAATATATATCCAGAAAACATGAATAAAAACTAGGGCAATGGATATAGAATTTAAAAGAGTAGGTTTCTATACCCACTTTTTGAATATCTTATCTCATATATGAATGTGTATTATATGATTGTTTGTTTAAGAAAAATTCGGCAGCATTTCCACTAAGCTCCCAAGTATATACATATAGAGATATATACCAAAGGAGCAAAGAGAAAATGACAACCAAATCTTTCTTACACAAACAATCATTTAATACACATTCATATCTTAAATGAGATTAAATACAAAAAAAGCAGTCCCAAAATGGGGATAACCTGAAATTAATTACTAAATCAATTTCGGGTGGGTATTTCTAAGCTCGTGGTGATTAGAATGAGATCATGAAACCTAAAAGCTAATAATGAACAACAATTAGAACTTAGTAAGAAAATTAAATAAAATGTGACATTGTTTGAAGAAATTGAAACATTATTACATTATGTTCAAAGAATGTCACATTTTGTTAGATTTTATTACTAATTTCTTCTTGTTATTCATTATAGGTAGCTAATTTTGTTTCTTTTAAGTAAATACCTAAATAATCTAGTACAACTAATTTATCAACTTAATGGTTTAATAGTTTAAAATACATGTTTTATATAATTTCAACTAATTATAACCAACTAAATAAAAAAAATACCCAAATCCATATTGTTCAAATAATAAGCAAAACTTAAAGCATATATCAACAAATTTAGTTTCTCATCCTAAATATAGTTTCAACAAATATAACTTCTAATCCTAATCCAATTAGTCCAAAAGTTAAGCATTTACAACTTTAATAAGATTTTAACATATACATATCAACTAATCAAAACTTAAATCATAAATTATATGTTATCTGTTCCAAAATAACACTAATCAAACAAATAATTTTATCAACTAAGCACCACCTAAAGCATTTACATCTAGAAAACAAAAATATTTAAAAAAATGAAAAAAAACAAAAAATTATACCGGATCTAGAAATCTTTGTAGTAGCGGCGACGGAAGAGGAGCAGCAGCAGCGACGGTGGTCGGCTCGTGGTTTTTGCCGGTGGTCGGCGATAGTGGTCGGCTCGTGGTCGGATGGTGGTGGATGCGGTCGGATGGTGGTCGGCTCCCGGCCGGATGGTGGTGGCTGGTCGGATGGTTGTGGCTACTGTCGGATAGTGCTGGCATCGGTGGTGGCCAGTCGGAGTGATGGCGTCAGTGGTGCAGTGGCTGGTCCCAGGGAGAGGAGGCTGTGGGTTGTGTGGAGGGAAAGTGAAAGGAGGAGATAAGTGCCCGCGTATATAATCTAGCATTAGCGGCTAGGCGTCACCGCTAAAGGCGTCGCCACTAATGATGAATGTACTATTCAACCACAGCCGTTAGATCTAATGGCTGATGAACGGATAGATATGAGTCAGTAAAATAAACGGTGGATCGCCAATCTTTAGCGGCAACATGTCGCTGCTAAACGTGTCGTCGCTATAAGTGTCGCCGCTAATGCTCTTGTTGCCGCTAATAGTGTCGCCGCTAGATTTAAAAATATACTATTCATTTCATCACATTTTATTTAATTAGGTTTAAGCCCCCGCGCTTTGCTGCGGGGATTATCTTTATCATATGTTTGTCGGTCATGTTATACGTAAACGAAAAGGCTAAGGTTCAAACATTTTTCTATAAGCAAGTACTACATCTGTGTTTCAAAGTGGTTGTACTTGTAGTACAGTAACATTGTACCCTCGAGGAGACCTATAACAATGTATACAATGCGGAAGCGTAAACGTTTGAAAAACCATAAGTTTTTAAAAGCGCAAAACAAAGCGCCAAATGAAAAGTAGTAAATGTAAATGAACTTGCTTTCAAATGATAAAGATGATCCATGAGCCTCAAATATGCAACCCTAGTCTTAAGCATGCCTGCAACCTGAGAAGACATCCTAAAATGTATCAACACAAGGTTGGCGAGTTCACAGGTTTAATTCAGTAAATATGTTTGAGCGTTTGTTTGGTAAAATTAAACAAAATTATACCATAGGTAGCTAGCCTATATATCGAGTTACTTAGCGTTTCAAACCAAAGTTGACTATTTGTGAGTTGTTTTGACTTCCACCATGTCTTATCACAGAACAATGGAAACTGTCTAGGTCAATTAAACACCCGTTCGACTTATATTCGAGTTAGCACGACTAACGCGGTTGGGGTTTGTCAAACCCAGTAGTACTGCCCGAAATTACCTCGTTATTAACGATTCAAGTGTGTAAGCACTTGCGTGATAATGTATGCACTATAGTAACAAGCGATATACTAATAATACTAAAAGCAGATAAAAATAGTTTGCATGCTTCTCCCCCAAAAATAAAAGTAACTAAAAGTGGGGCCGTGAAGACTCACCTTAGATGCGTAGAAAAAGATGAAGTGTAAAAGTCAAATACTAATTGTTACCTAACAAATGTAGGTCCATGATTATGTGTACATAATGGTCAAGATGAACACCGTTGAATCCAAACAACGTAACTGTTGGCGTGTTCGAGAAATGTTTGCCAAATTTAACCAAGTTGACTTTATAACCAAAGTTGACTGGACTGACCCGACGACCTCTTGGTGATTCAAATAAGTAAAAACATTTTTAGTCATGCTCAAATAGCTCAAAGAATAATTCACATAAAGTTTCATGTCGGAAATCTATTTTTGGTAAGTTTCTATTTTTGGAAAGTATGACATCGTTACACATGTGCAATCCATTTAAAGATTATAAATCATAACATAGGAAACATCTTAGTTATGCGTGAATTACATCCGACAATCATCCATAACATGTTAACATGACCTAGAAACTTCATCATGGCTAAGTTTCCTAATTTAAAACATAAGAACACAAGTTGTATAATTTTCATCAAAATATCCTAACATGTTCCTATGACCAATTTAACATCAATCACATCACCATAACATGTTCTACACATATCATACTCATCATTCATCACATCAAGTCACAAAAAGTATCCATAAATAGCAAGCATGTTCATACGATGTGTTTTTCACCATTCGATTAGTCCTAATCCATTCTTATGCCCTAAATATCATATAACAGTTATCACATCTCATCAAACATGCATAAATCATCTTCTATAAACTAAATTACCCAAAAAGTTTCCTATAATGGAAACTACTCGAAAACCAAGCCAAAATCAAAAGTTCTAAACATGAATTTTCATCCACTAGCATCAACTAACATTCTAGAACCATTAATTCAATCCAGTTTCATCCAAATCATAGAATTTTACAAAAGCTCTAAATTAAAGTTTTCTTAATAAGTAAGCCTTGGTTTTTGATCAAAACGACATATTTCACAAAACCAATCCGTACAAACATCATTATATTGAATACTAACACATAATCCATCATCAATTTTAATCAATTTCAAGTTTTGACTTGTTTGGATAATCTAGGGTTCATGTTCTTCCTGAAGATCAAAGAACATGAAATCAAACATATAAACTTTCTTCAAATTCTTAGATGATGATCCCTAGTACACGTTTGATATAAGAAACGATGGAAATCACCACCACTATATAAGAACAAGATCAAAGAAGTGTGATTTGTGTCTGTGGGTGATTTGTAGTTAAAAAACTAATCGATAAGGGAGGGGGACGCCCATATTGTGATTAGGGTTGAGGGGTTGGGTTTTATACTTTTTATTTTACAAGAAAGGCCCCCGTCGTTTTATAAAATCGTTTTAATGCTACCTAATTAAACTTTTTATACACCAAAACCACAAAATGATCACATAATATAAAAATTAATAACAACAAATAATAATTTTTTTCTAGTTCAAAGTCAATTTAATAATTTATAGGTTTTAAAAGCCAAAAATGCGCGAAAACACGTAACTGCCAGAAAGTTCCCAATTTTCACCATTAGGCTACATAATTAATCCCAAAATCATATAACACATAATTTTACACCAATTATGATTGTTTGAAAACCATTTTGACAAATCACCAACATTTGGGGAAAAACGCGTGTGCGATTCGGCAATTCTTCGAATTACCATTACTTGAAAGGTTCGTGAATGTATATGCAATAAATGACACATTTAAGTAAACAACATTAAATGAATGAATGTATGATTGGAAAGCCATGTTGGTGGTGATCGAAAAACGACCTGAAAATACCGGGTGTCACATCATCCCTTTGTTGAAAGAAATTTCGTTTCGAAATTTAACTAACTCTTGTAAAAGATGGACGGAAATTTTTTGGTTGCCCCATCATTCCCTTGATGAAGGAATTTCGCCCCGAAATTCTCAAGTGGTAACCTTGGCACTTAACGGTGCATCTTTAAATAACTACGGATATTTGGCCTTTATATGATTCTCGCGTTTTCAGGTAAACTCTGGTCCACGCTTAGAGTTCAAGTTAACTTTTAATGATAGAGGTACAATTATGCTTGAGTGTTTTTGACCACTTGGTCCATTATTTCAACTAGTTCCTCAACCAAATGCAGTTGCTCATTCACATGAATCTCGTCCAATGATGCGGCAAGTGTCTCAATAGACAGATATTTCTTCTAGTTTGAAACATGTAACATGTTATGTACTCCATTGAGTTCTCTAGGAAAATTGAGTTGTTAATCTAGTGGACTAACCCTTTTGACAAACTCAAAAGATCCAACGTAACGCTGTTAACTTTCCTCGTTTTTCCAAATCGAATTGCACCTTTCCAAGGTGATACTTTTAGAAGCACATTGTTGTCGATTCGATATTCAAATGGTTTACGGTGTCTATCTGCGTAAGTCTTTTTTCGATCACGTGCTGTTGTCATGCGGTTACGAATTTGTACGATCTTCTCAGTCGTTGCGTGCACAAGCGCAAGACCAATAAGTTGAGTTTTTCCAACTTCTGCCCAACAGATATGTGATCGACACTTATGTCCATGCAGTGCCTCAAACGGTGGCTTCGATAGATGTGTGATAGTTTTTATTGTAAGAAAACACAATCAACGATAAATGAGTTTCCCAACTGCTACAGAAATTAATCACAGAAGTACGTAGCATGTCTTCTATAGTCTGGATCGTATGGTCACTCTGGCCATCAATTTACGGATGATATGCAGTGCTCATATCCAACCGTGCTCCTAATGATCATTGCAAAGATTGCTAGAAATGAGAAGTAAATCGAGTGTCACGATCGGAGATGATAGAAATTGGCACCCCGTGCCGCGAGACTATTTCCCTTAGATAGATACGAGTTAGCTTCTCCATTCTTTCGGTCTCTCTAACTGCCAGGAAGTGCGCAGATTTCTTCAAGCTATCTACTATTACCTAAATGGTATCGCATCCACTGGGAGTTAAAGGTAACTTCACATTGAAATCCATTGAGATCTACTCCTACTTCCCTTCTAGAATTTGTGGCTGTTGGAGTAAACTAGATGGTCCTTAATATTCCACCTTAACTTTAGAACAAGTTAATCACTTGCTTACATGCATGGAAATATCACCTATCACATTCTGCCATCGATAAAGAACTTTCAAATCATAGTATGTCTTACTTGAACCTTGATGAATGGGATATCGAGTCTTATGAGTGTCATCCATAACAAGCTCTAGTAAATTCACGTATTGAAAAATCCATATTTTTTTCCATGAAAATAACAAATTCTTCAAATTTTGGCACTAAATGCTTTTCCATGTCTCGCATGGACTCTTCCTTCATATTCTCATCCTTCAATCCTCAATTTGAGCATTACGAATTTGATCAGGTACTCTAGTGTGAATGTTAAGCTTTAGTGCTCACACTCGCTTTGGTTTAGGTGTTTAGTTTCGACTTAGGGCATCGACTACCACATTATCCTTACGCGGATGGTAGTTTATCGCATTGTCATAATCATTCAAAAGGTTGACCCAATGACGTTGTTTCATGTTCAGCTCATCCTGTTCAAAGATATACTAAAGCTCTTGTGAAAGGTGTAATGATGCATTTGGTACCGTACAAGTAATATATATATCTTATGTGTAAATCAATGACTCTCAACTTCGAGTCGTGTGTCATGTAGTTCTTCTTATGAACTTTCAACTGACAGGAAGCATATTCGATAACCTTCTGCCCTTGTGTCAACACACATCTGAGACCTTGGATGGAAGCACCACAATATACCACAAATTCATCTGTTTCCCTCCGGTATGGATGGTATTTGTATAGTACAGAATTTTTGTTTCATAACCTACAAATGCGGACTCTTGCTTGTCACCCCAATCGTATATGGTGCCTTTATGAGTTAATTCCATAAGAGGTTGAGCGATCTTCATAAACCATTTGATGTCTCGTCGGTATTATCCATCCAATCCAAGAAAATATCATAGTCGGAGTCTTAGATATAACCCAATTCTTGTTGGCTTCTATTTTTTCTAGGTTAACAGGCATTCCCTTCTCGTTGACCACATGACCTAAAATTTGGAATTCATAAAGAAGTCACACTTTAAAAACTTGGCATATAGTTTTTCTTGTTTTTGTAGTTCTAAAATCAGTTTATGATGTTCCTCATGTTCCTCCTTGTTCTTTGTATGTGCTATAATGTCATAAAAAAGGTTGATAAATTTGCCTAAATGGGGTTTACGCACTCGGTTCATGAGATCAATGAAAAATGTTGGTGCGTTGGTAAACCCACTTGGCATAACCTCACGATGACAATACCATGTTCTGAATGCCGCCTTAGATATGTCATCCTCTCGGACCCTCAGATGATAATATTCTAACTTCAGGTCTATCTTGGGATATAAACTCGACCCTTGAAGCTGGTGAAGCATAATGTCGATGCGTGGAAGAGAATAACGGTTCTTAATTATCACTTTGATAAGCTCGTGGTAATTAATACCCATATGAAAAGTTCTATCATTTTTCTTGATAAACAGGACTAGAGCTCCCATGTCAATGAGCTCGATGGGATGAATCTTTTATGTGACAGCTCCTGTAGTTACGTAGATAGTTCTGATAGTTCATTCAGAGCTAATCTATAAGGTGCTCCAGTAGTAGGTGCGACTCCAGCTTCAAATCAATCTAAAACTTGATCTGTCTGTGTAGTGAAAACCAATCTTTTGGGAAAACTTTGGGAGGGTAAAGAACAATAGGGATCTGTTCGATCCTCTTTTCCTTAGTCACTTTTTCGTGATCGTATCTTAAATGGTGGTATGAACCTTGCATAAGTACTTCTAGCCTTCATATAAGAAATGATGCCTGAGACTACAACACTTTTCTCGCCCTGAACAAATAAGACTTCACCACTAAGAAGTGGTACATAAATGACATTTTCGCAAAAGACAATCTCAGCTTGTTTCTAGGACAACAAATCTGTGTCGACAGCCACATCGAACTATCAAGCTTAATAGGCTTAAGATCTATGCATGTCTTATGTTGGACAATCTCAATGTACATCCCTTCAAAATATGAGTTGCTTCAATTAGCTTACCATCAGCTAATTGTATGGTGTATCCAGGTTCCATTCCACTTGAAGTAACATCTAGAAGTTTGCTAAATGGTAACCATATTCTCGTCGATTCTTGCCTTGCCAGACCTAATAAAAAAGGCTTAACCCTTGGCACTCTATCCATTGTTCTTTTCCATTAGTACTGTCCTTATTGCCATTTTTAAGTTGACGGTAGTCTCTCTTGTATTGCCTATATTTGTCTTATTTGGAGCAACCCTTTGGTGCTTCGGCTTGTCGTTGCTAGGGTTGTTGTTGCTTGATCATTAAATCCCTTATCGTCTTTTGTTACATGGTCCTTCTTGTCATATCTTTGGCAACAATACTGATTAAACTGGCCATGATGGTGAATGACTTACTCTACGTGCCATCCTATCCCTGCTAGATGTTAGATGAACCATAAATAATGTTACGCTTAGTTAGAGTGCTCTACGTTGCTACCGAGTCAGTGAGCTTATGAGATAACCCCATAGCATCCTGAATGGTTATAGGATCAACGTCAATGACCTTGCTTAAATATAAGGTGCTATCCTGTGGATTGACTTCTCAGTACGCTTGTAGGTTGGAGTTACCATTACATAAAGCAACCAACTCCTAAAAACAGGTCGTTTATTCCTCAATATATGTCCCTACCATATTAATGTTCCAGAATTCATTTTCTAGCTTCTAGTCTTCATTCCTAATGCTTTAGTACTCCTACAGATCTTCCTCAAATGCAGTTGCAACTACAGTTTAGGCTTCTAGCCTAACTACTCTCAATTTTGGATAATACTAGTCTCTGCTGCATATCCTGTAGTGTAGCCTTAAGGGTTTTTATCCTATCCAATGCTCCCTCGACTATTCTATCTAGTGAAATATGCTTGTTTGTGTTTTCCTCGAACACATCCATAAAAGTATTGTGTTTCATTCCGGTCTCCACCGGGCCTTATGTGAGTATTTTCACATATTCACTAACGATGGTCTAACACTATGGTATCTTGATGATCTAACCGGGTGCTTCACGTACATAATGAATCTTTGATCTAACCTTGCTACAATGGTGGAGAATGTTTGCTTAGTCTGACGAGGTATAAGTGATGATGCAGGAGTACAATTAGTTATGTTAGAAGTAAGGGGAAGGGTACGCACTCCTTCTGAATTTAGCTGGCAATCATATTGTGTAAACACTCCAAGTGTTGCGTGTCTCCCCTAACTCGAATATTGAACAACACTCCATGTTGTTTGAAGTTATTAGCAGGCTCCATCCGATTCTTATTCGACATCGATAGTGAGGCTATTAATGTAGATGAAAAGGTATGAGAGAAGGATCCCAAGTCTCCTCGTTTATTGGGGGTGATGCTAGTGGCATGGGTGATGTAGACGATGATGTGGACATCTAATATCCTTACGCATGCATGAAATGATACGTATGCTTGAAAAACAGTAAATAGATAAGAGTATGTGCAATGGTAGTGTGTGTCTAAGGCTATAGTATAGATACAAAGGCAATCCTAGTTCTTTATAACCTGTGGCTCAGATACCAATCTGTCACACCCACAAAATCCACCGTCAGAATTCTACAGCGAGGCGTTTGACAAACCAGCATCTCAGACACAGTCATATCAAACGACATTATATGCGTTTTAAAATAAGCGTTTGACCTTAAACAAGAGTATATCAAAGTTTTCAATGTAATCAATGCGGAAGCGTAAACGATTAAAAAACCATAAGTTTTAAATGTGCAAAACAAAGCGCCCAATAAAAAGTAGTAAATGTAAATGAACTTGATTTCAAATTTTAAAGATGATGCATGAGCCTTAGATATGCAACCCTAGCCTTAAGCGTGCCTGCAACCTGAGAAGACATGCTAAAGTGTGTCAACACAAGGTTGGTGAGTTCACAGGTTTAAATAAGTAAATATGTTTGAGCATTTGTTTGGTAAAAGTAAACAAAGGTATACCATAGGTAGCTAGCCTATATATCGAGTTACTTAGCATTTCGAACCGAAGCTGACTGTTTGTGAGTTGTTTTTCCTTCCACCATGTCTTATCACAGAACCATGGCAACTGTCTAGGTCAATTAAACACATGTTCGACCTCTAGTCGAGTTAGCATGACTAACACGGTCGGGGTTTGTCAAACCCAGTAGTACTACCCAAAATTACCTCGCTATCTCGTTATTAACAGTTCGAGTGTGTAAGGACTTGCGTGATAATGTTTGCACTACAGTAACAAATGATATACCAATATTACTAAAGGCAGATAAAAATACTTTGCATGCTTCTCCCCCAAAAAGAAAAGTAAGTAAAAGTGCGGTTGTGAAAACTCACCTTAGATGCGTAGAAAAAGATGAAGTGTAAAAGACAAAAGCTAACAATTAACTAAAAAATATAGGTCCATGAGTATGTGTACATAATGGTCAAGATGAACCCAATTGTATCCAAACAATATAACTGTTTGCGTGTTCGAGAAATGTTTGACAAATTTAACCAAGTTGACTTTTTAACCAAAGTTGACTGGACTGACTCGACGACCTGTTGGTGATTCAAATAAGTAAAAACATGTTTAGTCATGCTCAAAGAGCTCAAATAATGATTCACATAAAGTTTCATGTCGGAAATCTATTTTTGGAAAGTACTACATCGTTACACATGTGAAATACGTTTAAAGATTATGAATCATATCATAGAAAACATCTCAATTATGCATGAATTACATCCGAAAATAATCCAAAGCATGTTAACATGACCTAGAAACTTCATCATGGCCAAGTTTCCTAATTTAATACATAAGAACAGAAGTTGCATAATTTTCATCCAAATATCCTACCATGTTCCTATGATCATTTCAACATCAATCACATCACCATAACATGTTCTACACATATCATACTCATCATTCATCATATCAAGTCACAAAAGTTTCCATAAATAGCAAGCATGTTATACGATGTGTTTTTCACCATTCGATTAGTCCCAATCCATTATTATGCCCTAAACATCATATAACAATTATCACATCTCATCAAAAATGCATAAATCATCATCTATAAACTAACTTACCCAAAAAGTTTCCTATAATGGAAAGTACCCAAAAACAAACTTTTTGGTTGCTTATTAATATGGCTCTTGGTGACCACTTTTGAGGAAACGGATACTAGTAACAAATGGAAATAAATGTATTTAATAAAAACCTGGTGTCACTTAATACTTTAATCTCATGACAGTATCACCTAAGTTAGGATATATAGAGAGAGAGAGAGAGAGAGAGAGAGAGAGAGATAGAGAGAGATAGAGATAGACATATAGAGATACATAGATAGACATAGAGATAATAGATATACATACAGATATATATACATATATATAGACATACATATGTATATATATATATATAATATATATAGATATATAGATATACATATGGATCTAGAGATAAGAGATAGATATATATATATATATATATATATATATGTATCTGGATATATATGTATATATCTATGTATATATATATATATGTCTATATATATCTATATAGATAGCTATATGTCTATTATGGTCTATATATATGTCTCTATATTCTGTATATATATGTCTTATCTATACCTATATATATATATATATCTAGATATCTATCTATATCTATGTATATATATATATGTATATCTATGTATATGTATTATTATATATGTTATATGTATATATCTATATAGATATATATATATATATATATATATATATATATGTATATATATATATGTATATCTATGTATATGTATATATATATATATGTATATGTATATATATATATATATATATATATATATATATATATATATATATATATATATATATATATATATATATATACATACATACATACTAGGTTAGCGACCCGTGTGTTACACGGGTCGAGAAGTGCTTAATATGACACAATGTAAATAAATTAGTATAAATTCATAGTGATATATATGATGTTGTAGATATAAATTAAAATAAGAAGGCTATCGTAATATAATAGTACGAACTAAGTTATGCTCTTTCACATTGAAAACAAATGAAGGTAAAATAGTTTAATAGAAAATATGAATTAAAATATCAACTAATGAACAAAGTTGATTTAACTTACAAATGATGTAACAATCATACGTAACTAAGAGAAAAACAATTTAAATGAATAAGTAATTGTTCATAAAGATGTAAACACTTCTTTGTAGACAACATTTGAAGTTTTATTTGTGACCTTGCCCTCTTTATCTAGAATTTTGTCGAGCTCATGTTTTCCATTTCATCCACATCATAAACATCCATATCGTTTCCTCTTCAGCTCTGAGTCTTTTGAAGTCTTGATTTGTGTTTTTTCAGAAGATACGGTATTATTTGTCATAATGCCATTGAAGTTTGACAATGGTGTAACGTTGTCACCGATGCATGACATGGAATTCTGTTTAGAAAATTCAAAAGATCAAAACAGAAGGACCTACTTTTAAGTTAAAACTAAATGCCATAAATCAATAATTAAATGCAACAAAAGGGAACCGTGAACTGAAATGTGTCCCCTGTCCGGAAGTCCGATGTATTGATATCCACCGATTCAGATTCGTTAGGCTACATTTGTTGAAGTAGAAAAAATAAAAAAAAACGATGTAAAATGGAAATACAAAAAGGAACGTAAACAAAGTGGGGTTGTAATAAAAGGAATACCTCAACAGACATACATTTTTTAGCAAGTTGAGATATGATATTACTATCATCAGTCAAACCAGTAATACCATATACCGGATAATGTTTTTCCAGGTTGAAGTCGGTAATGTGTACTTTAAAGGCAAACCTTTTCTCCAACAAACAATTAATCTCGTCCGGAAAAATATTAATGTCATCAGCCTAAAAAACACAAGTATTAGGAAATTTATTTAAGAAAAAAAGCAACTTACAATTGTCCGTTTACTAATGTATCTACGTTTAATTATAGCACTTGCTGAAGGAAATCACTTGCAGATTTGTGAAACAGTCTAGTAGCATCACAGTCGAATAATGTAAGAGAGACCGCTCCGGTTATATCTTGAACTCTGATTTGAATTTTAAACCTATATAATTTTATAAAGGAAAAGTTGAGCAATTATCATTTATGTTAAGATATAAGCATGATTGGAAGTAATTATAAGTGTTGAATTCATCCAATATATGTTAGTGGTTGGTTATTATTTTTAATACCTGGGAAGAATTGTAAGAGGTTTATTCTTGCAACCATCAGTGTTACACTCAATCACCTTTTCCTCTTCAAATTCACCACTCCTATCTTGTTTTTCACGAGTGATGTAGTCTGTTGTGAGTTTCCGATGACATCTCTTGCAGCCCATATAACATCACCCAACCTCCTTGCAAATAGCCTTTATTGTTGCAAGAAGAATATAAGACTTAACCTATTGCAAGACGATTATTTAATAACATGTTTATATTCTCTTATATACATGTATGGTAGCGAAAGTAAAATAAACATTACAACATAAAAAAGTACCTCGGTTATCTCACATAATTCAGCAACAAAAGAAAAGGTAGTCTGCTTGAGATATTGGTCTTCCAAGGAAAGTAGAACTGATGAACCAAGTGGACGATAAGATGACGATGGATTAGCAGCTGTTTTCTGAAGCAACCTGTACCAAAAAATAAAAATAAAGATGTCTATAGATGGTATAAAGATAGAAAAAAAATATATATACGATATAAAATTGAAAAGGCGATTGACGGATACGTTTCTTTGTATTTACTGATATCATCGATATCACTATTGATAAAAACTCTAGTCACATCATTTCCATATGAGTTCGAAACATAAGCGTTATCTGGAAAATGAATTAGAAATGTGATAAGTTAGATAAGATATAGTGAAAAGGTGGTATATGTAAATAAATTAAGTATATGAATCTATTAGAAAAAATAAATAAATAATAATGACTAACCGTTGAAGACCTTGACTCTTCCAAACTGAACAAGAGTATTATATGATCCTCATTGGGATGATCTGCGACATACTACTGGGAAACTTGATTTGCATATTGACCCCATAGAGTCACAAACTGTAACACCCGGTTATTTACTATTTCGAAGCCGACGAAAGAAGAAAAAGAAATAAAGTCCAAAGTCGAGGGACCAAACTCACCAACGAAAGAAAGTAGGGCGAGTGGGAGTATATAAGGGAGAGGGCAGCCCTTACCCTCTCCCCCACACTCATATTTTCAGCTATCAAAGAGAGGAGAAGAGAGAAAGGAAGAAAAGAGGAAGAAAGGGTCGGTTCGGGTGGTTCGAGTGGCCAAAATCGTCGTGTAGCAAGCCAAATCGAAGCCCTTGTCGTTGTGCTCGTTTGTGAGAGTTCTAGGACCCCACTTTTACTTGTTTTCAACCGGTTTTGGGGCTGGAAAGCATCAAAAACCCGTTTTTGCATGTGTATGTGTTTGACCCATTTGGGTGTGTTGTGTGTGATGCGTTTTGAGTATGTTTCCGAGCTTGTGTGTGCTTGTATGGTGGGAAGCATTCCTAAGGTCTAAGATGGTTGATTTAGGCTTAGAATGGGTTTGGATGAGCTTGGAGGCCGAAAATGGCAGATTGGGTTCGGGATGAACTCCATTCTGCAAGCTAGGGCTATGCGACCGAATGAAGGCCATACGGACGAATGAGAGGCGATTGAGGTTCACTCGCACGATTGGGATTCATTCGCATGATTGAGGGTTCAATGGTACGACTAAGTGTTCATTCGCACGATTGGGAGTCCAGTCGCATGGGAAGTCATACGACTGAGGGTCCAGTTGCATAGGTGTTTAGTCGCATGAGTCCATTCGCATGAAGTCAGTCGCATAGGTGCTCATTTGTATTAGTTCCATCCGCATGAGGTCCATACGCACGACTGGATGTTCATTGTTAGGACCTGGTATTTGAACGAAATACCGAGTGATTGCGTGTTAAACCAACTCAAATAGTGCGGAATCCTATTTGATTGGCGATCCAATCAGTGAGAACACACGATGAATCAATCAAGAATTGAAATCAACGTCAGAAATCGATTAGGAACCGATCTGATGTGTTCTATGAACTTGGAGAACGATTTGGGAGGCTTCTGGACGGCTAGGGTACGTCTGGAATCGTAATGGGTTGAATGCTTACGTTTTCCCATGAATTGGGTCTATTTATAGGTTAGTATTGTTCAATCGTGCGACTGGGCCATAAGTATGGTTCAGTCGTGCGATTGAACCATGCGGTTGATTCATCCGCACGACTGAGTGTTCAGTCGTGCGATTGAGTCAATCTTATGTGTCAATCATACGACTGATCCAGTCTCCTGGTTCAGTCGTGCGATTGAGTCAATCGTATGAAGTTATTCATGCGTGTGGTCCATTCGCATGGGCCATCCGCATGAGAACTTCATTAAGTTAAGTTTGAATGTTTTAATTAATATAACATAATGTGCTATCATTCAAACAATCATAAACCCAATCAATTCAATCACAACTCATTAATGAAATATTAAACATTACAAGTAACAACCAATTCATATCATTTCATTAATCGATTACAATTACATCATAATCAGACAGACAAGTTCATTACATTAAAATCATGATCTAGGGACATACATGTATCAACAAACTCCCCCTTGGACCTAGATCTATCTATTCTCTTGTCTTCTGCATCACCTCCTTATACTTCTTGTAGTTCTCCTCTTTAGTGACTCCTGCGTGTATCTCAAAAGCAAAGCAAGTCTTATGACATTTTGGAATTGGAGAGCTTGTACAATATCTTGATCGTGTCATAGAATAGTGGCCACTTGTATAATGTGTAGACATCATTAGCAGACACAAGTTGGTTAGCCACATTGGGTCGAATACCCTGATAGTATCCATTTGTCCCTCTTCATTCAACACTATGACAGCTTCAGTTCAGCGGTTCTCCAATCATAGTACCACCATTTGAAGTGGGGAGTGAAGTCCTGTGGCATTTCCCTGATAGGGATTCTCGACATTGTTCTCGGGGGACTCCACTTCAGCACTATCTTGGCTTACCAGTTATGGGATCAACTTCAGAACGTCTGATATACCTCGTAGGTTGTTGAGGTGTTTGAAGTTGACCCACCTGGTGTGGTACTCTTTCCTCAGGGCAGCCTCAAACCAGCCTGACATCTTTCTCGGGTCAGCATATAGCAGCTTTAGTTTAGCCAGCTGGTTGAGCTCAAAACCACGTAGAGTCTTCAGATCATGTGGGAACCTAAAGTACTCTATGCCCTGCTCCCTCTTAACTGCATAAGCATTAAGGTCTTCAAAATAAGCCCATGAGATAATCCTGCCTGACACCTTATGGTGTTTCTTGACTCTGTAGAGCTTGGTGTAGGCATCTCTCTTTGGTGCATCACGCTGGGCTCTTACTTCTTCAAAACAGGCAGCCCATTCAGCCTTGCGAATATCTACGTCTGCATTGGAGGCTTGGGCTGTTCCTTCAGTCTTTTCTGTTTCTTGCTCCATCTTGTCAGGTACCTCAAAAGTATCACTGACTAGGGATTCACCCAGATTGACGTTATGACCTTTTGATCATCTCAGACATGATCCTTTTATCTTGAAAACACTTTGATCACCTCAGATGTGATCCTTTTAACCACTTTGGTCACCTCAGACGTGACCCCTTTTAAAAATACTTTGTCACCTCAGACGTGACTGATATAACCTTTCAAAGCACATATGGTCATCTCAGACATGACCCGTTTAGTGAGTTTATTCCTTCTGATTTTCCTGATGTAGCCCGACACTTGACTCAAGTTAAAATTTAAAACAAACTAACTAATTTAAGAATTTAAACTAATTACATAATCTGACATATTTTTGGCTTTTTGTGAGAGATAAATCCAGAGATTGATATCTACGGGATTTGGATCGGGAGTAGATAGCTTCAACTTAGGTTGATCACATCTGGACCCAATCAATTTTTGGAATCATACAGGCAATTCAAATCATTTGGGACTCGTTATTAAACCTTTTGATGCTCAAGTTCTCGATGTTCATCCAGAGTCGTTAGCAACATAAGGAAATCATACTGAAACTCTTAGATTCTCACATTGATTTGGACCTTTGAGAATGTAGCCACAATGATTGTCAGTATGTTTGTCCACTTAAATCCATACACAGACTTTTGACACAGACTGGTGACTTATTTAGGTGTAATTATTTCAACTAACACTTGTGGATCCCACACTTATATGGTAATCAACATCCCTCAGGAGCTTTTGAGCGGTCTACGGGTATTATTACAAGAAGAGACTATTCTTAGAGCTTTCAAAGAGAAGCCTGTCCTCAGGTCAGTGCCATCGCACAGCAGAGAGGCGGCAAACAACAATGAATTCTAGAATATCTAGGTTATGCTTATCCTCAGGTCAGTGCCATCGCACAGCAGAGAGGCACATAACCTATCTCCTTGTTAGAGCAGCTTATTTTATTTTGCACAAAATGCACCAACAACATAAGTCATTAGCTTTATTGCATTTGTCTTTCATTTTTTCTTGCTTTGCTCTAGTTATGGTCATCCGCACACATTTGTGGCGTTTACTTGCTCATTACCCTTATTGGAATATTGTTGATTGTGTTAACCAGTGATAAGATGGACGCCCACAGTCAGTTGAACACTTTAGTTTTATCTTGAAATCACCAATCCGGTCTATTTGTCTATTGTGTTGAATCTACCAACATATCATATATGGTCTAGCAGCCTCTAAGTCTACTTCTTTGTGTCACCTTAGGAGTTGCCAGTTTTCTATCATCTTTCCTTTTAGTATTGCTTAGACTACACAGATTTATTCTTTGAACTTTTGCATATTACTAAAACTTAAATTTTAAAGTCCCTCTTGATTTGTTCCTGTGTACTATCATTTTCCAAAGGTATTGAATCGGTATCACAGATACAATCTACCTTATTTCAGCTCGCTACTCCTTCTCCCTCATTTTTTTTTTTTTTTTTTTTTAATGTTAACTTGCTGACATATTCTCCCCCTAAAATACTAAAATCATTTCTGGTTTAATTATTTTAGGATTTTAATAAACAGCAAGAGAACATGAGTTTAAATAAAATTAAAATCAAATAGACAAATCAAAATAAATAAAATAAAATTTAACTACACGACATCGGACTACACATTTTCATCATCAGGAATTACCTCACTTTTCTTTTTAACACCGTTGACCTCTAATAAATATTGAAAACGTGGTTTATCAAAGGCTTTAGTATAGAGGTCAGCGCGTTGAAAATCAGTATTAATTTTAACCACATCAATTAAGTTCTTTTCAAAACAATCTCTTATGAAATGGTATTTAATACCGATGTGTTTGGTCTTAGGATGTTGGACCGGATTTTTAGTTACTGCAATTGCAGCAGAGTTATCAACAAAAATAGGAGTAGATGAGAATTTTAAACCGTAATCCCGCATTTGCTGTTGAATCCAGATGATTTGAGAACAGCAACTTGCAGCAGCAACATATTCGGCTTCACAGGTTGACAAGGCAACCGATGTCTGCTTCTTACACTGCCAGGTAACTAATCTTCTCCCAAAGAATTGACACCCTGCTGATGTAGACTTGTAGTTCATCTTGCAGCCCCCGTAATCCGAGTCACTATACGCGGTAAGCTCAAAGTCATCATCATGAGGGTACCACAATCCAAGTGTGGGTGTACCCTTCAGATAACGAAAAATCCTCTTGACCCCGATCAGATGGTTGACCTTTGGTTTAGCCTGATATCTTGAACATAGACATGTAGCATACATAATATCAGGTCTTGAGGCAGTGAGATACATGAGGGATCCGATCATTCCTCGGTACATAGTGGCATCTACTAGATCTCCATTATCATCCGGTGCTATATCATGATTAGTAGCAAGTGGAGTCCCAGCAGCAGAAGCATTCTCCATGTCAAAGCGACTGAGAATGTCTCCTACATACTTGGTCTGATGTAGAAAGATTCCATTAGGTGTTTGATCCACCTGTAACCCGAGAAAGAACTTCATCTCCCCCATGGCACTCATCTCAAATTCTTTCTTCATTACTGCTTCAAACTCTTTACATAACTCTTCGTTCTTTGACCCGAAGATTATGTCATCAACATATATCTGTACAAGCAGTAGGTCGCCATCCTTTTCCTTAATAAACAGTGTACAGTCAATTACTCCCCTGCGAAAGCCGTGTTTCACAAGATGAGTTGAGAGTTTCTCATACCAAGCTCGAGGAGCTTGATGAAGCCCATACAAAGCTTTGTCGAGCTTGTAAACTCTATCCCGATGGTAAGGATCTTCAAAACCCTCGGGTTGACTTACATAGACTGTTTCTCTGATTTCCCCATGAAGGAATGCACTCTTTACATCTAATTGGTAGACTTTGATCTTCATGTACGATGCATAGGCAAGGAAGATACGAATAGCTTCCATCCTTGCCACGGGTGCAAACACCTCATTGTAGTCAATTCCCTCGACTTGGCGAAAACCTTGAACCACCAGTCGAGCTTTGTTCCTGATAATGACCCCTTGGTCATCCTTCTTGCATTTTAGTACCCATTTAGTGCCAATGACTTTAGCACCTTTAGGTTTATCAACCAGTGTCCATACACCTAACTTCTTAAACTGCAGAAGTTCTTCTTGCATGGCACTCACCCACGCCTCATCATTGAGTGCCTCACTGACATATTTTGGCTCAACCTGCGAGACAAAACATCGATAGGCACCATCATGAATGTAACCTTTCTCCATAACCGAGGCGTAATCAGCTGAGTACAACTGATTTCGGGTTTGTACTCCTGATCTGACATCCCCAATAACATTGTCAAGGGGATGATAGACGTTTAGTCGTGATCCTGGAGTAGTAGGAACAGCTACCTCAGAACCAAGATTATGAACATTTGGTTCTGCATCTGAGGTAGTTGGAGTTTGAGGTTCTGAAGTCGAAGGTGCATCACTCGTAGATGCTTGTGGACTTGCTGGAACTGGAACCTGTTCCTCCTGACTGTTCTGGTCATCTGCTTCAGCTTCATCTTCAGAGGAGGAGTCACTGTCGTCGACTACTCCCCCTGACTGAGTAGATGATTCTCCCTGTGTGCTAGATGGTGTATTCAGAATATCATACATCATCCTAGTAGCTAGCTCATCGTCCGAGGGAGAGAGAGGTATGTTGAAGGATTTGAAGAATCCATCATAATCGAAGAAGTAGGCAGGTCCTTTGCCTGTAGGTGGTGTGGTATATCTCTGAACGTCGACATTACACCACACTTCTACAAGACCCGTTGAGTTATTGTAAACTCGCTTATTCGGTATGTTGTATCCTAGAAAGATTCCTTCATCTGCCTTCTCGCTGAATTTTCCTTCTTGCGTCTTCTTCAGAAGTGTACACGGCGCGCCAAAGGGTTCAAGATACTCCAAATTCGGTTTGCGTCTTTGTAGTAGCTCATAACATGTCTTTCCGTGGCGCTTGACTATTAGGACTCGATTCAGTGTATAACATGCATTTGCTACTGCCTCATTCCAGAATTGGATAGGCAGTTTCGAGTCCGCCAGCATAGTCCGTGCAGTCTCTATCAAGCTCCTATTTTTCCTCTCAGCAACACCATTCATCTGAGGCGTGTATGCTGAAGTGAATTGATGAACAATTCCCTTTTCCTTGCAGTATGCCTCCATCCATTGATTCTTGAATTCGGTCCCGTTGTCTGAGCGTACTTGTCTAACCTTTAGCTTGTAGAGAGATTCCAGAGTGGTGACTAATTCCTTGAATGACTCAAATGTTTCTGATTTGGATTTCAGAAACATTACCCAAGTGAACCTTGAGTAGTCATCAGTGACCACAAAACAGTACAGATCGCCTGCAATGCTCCTTGTACTGACTGGACCAAACAGATCCATGTGAAGAAGTTCAAGAGGAAGTTCTATTGAATGAACTTTCTTTTCCTTATGAGACTTCTTTGTCTGTTTGCCTTTCTTGCAAGCTACACAAAAGTCAGGAAGTTGGAAGTTCTTGACATTTACTCCTCTCACTAAGTCCTTCTGAATCAAGTGATTCATCTTCCTTTGACTAATGTGTCCCATTCTCCTATGCCAGGAGATTGAGTCCTTCTCAGTAGCTTTAGATAGAAAGCACTGCACTTCATGATCCGTTGGAGCAGCTGTTGACAGATCCAAGACATATAGGTCCTTATATCTTGAAGCAGTCATCAGAACTTGGTCCTCTGGAATCATATAGTCTTTCTTCAGCACGTAACACTTCTTGTTGTCGAAGATGACTTTAAATCCTTTATCGCAGATTTGGGAAACAGAAAGTAAGTTATTCTGAAGTTGTTGAACGTAGTTCACCTTATCAAACTTAACTTTCTGATTTCCCACTTCTCCCTGTGCTGTGATGTATCCTCCCTTGTTTCCTGCAAAGGAAACATGCCCTCCTTTTATTTGTTTGACATTTGATAAAAGGGCTCTATTTCCTGTCATGTGCCTGGATGCTCCGCTGTCTATAATCCACGTGTTAGTCTCAGCGCTATACCGAACACCCTGCACATATCAAGTAAATGTATTAGTTTAGGTTAGGAACCCAAGCCTTTACTGTCTTGGGTTTCCCAGAGGCATCACACATCATAAACTCTACCCATTGACCTTTAGAAGGTGAGGGTAACTCAGATTCCTTCTTGTCATCAGTATCAGTCACACAGGTAGTCTTCTCTTTCCATAAGCCAGATTTGTGCAATGCCTGTTTATGATAAACAGTCGTCTGGCTTACAGGTTGGACTTTAGGTTCACTAGATCTTCTAGGTGGAGTTAGAGAACTCCTCTTAGAAGACCTAGGTCTAGAGTCCTGAAGATCAATCTTCTTCCTAGGTGTCTGATAGAAAGGACAATAGGAAGCAATATGTCCACATTCTCCACAGTTGTAGCACAATCTGCTATCAACCTTATAATTTGACTTTCTTTGTGGAGAAATGCGTGACACTTTAGTAACATCAATCACTTTAGGTTTTGACTCTTGCATGTTTGATGTTTTCTCTGGTTTAACAAATTTAACTGTTTTAACCTGTTTAACTTGTTCAACTTTTTGGTTAACTGGTTTTTGACTTGTAGCATGTGAAAAATTAACGTTTGAAGTCTTTTTGGGTTCTGATTTGACTCTGTTTGACCCTGACTTTAAGTTAACTTTTTCAAATTCATTTTCCAGATTAACACAAGGCAATTTACCCTTTGCCTTTGAAGTGGCCTCCTTTTGTTTCTGTCCAGATTCAGTAGATGAACATGATGTGTCTGGATCAGTAACAAGAGGAGTGGTCACCACATGATCCTTGATTGGGTTGTTGTTTACTGGTTTAGACTTGGTGTTCATCAAGGTCTCAGGTGGTGGTGGAACCACTTTGTAGCCTAATCCCTCCCCATTATTTCTTTCTCTCACTAAGTGTTGAACTATGTGTGAAGAACTAGTCCAACTATGCAGTTTCTGTTTTAAGGAATTAACTTCTACTTCTAGAACTGCCTTTTGTTTCTTAGTGTCCTCTAGGGAGTTTAGATAGTACCTAATGTCATTTGATTGATTAAAGGCAACTACTTCGGTTTCCCTAAGTTGTTTAGTCAATAGGTCTATCTTTTCTTTATAACTATGCTCATTTTGTTTTAGAACTCTATTGGCCTCAGTGCATAGTTGTAAATCCTTTACTAAGTTATCATTGTGATCTAATAACCTAGCAAATTTTTCATCAATGCTATTCCTAAACATATCACAGTTAGAACAAGCATGATTATTAAACATTTGGTCAGTTGTACTTACCTGTGTTGTTTCAGAAGAGTTAGCCATCAACGCAGCATCAGACGTCTCTGGTTCTGGTGATTCTGACTTTTCTGTATCTGACGTGGAAGTCTCCTCCTTTGGTATGTAACTGACTTCAGCTGCAGTTGTTTCTTCACTGTGTGACATCGCTATATCAACTGCTAAATCACCTTCACTCGCAGAATCATCATCAATATCTTCAACACTGGCAATGTTAGATTCTGGGGAGACAAATCTAAAACTCCAGTCCTGTCCTTCATCATCATGAGCAGTCAAGGCTTTTGGGTCCTTGTTTGATGAAGTAGAACTGGAGGCTTGCTTGTCTTGGCGAGTAAAGGATGAGAACGGGTTCCCATTACCCGTCTTCTTTGGCTTGACACATTCCCTCTTGAAGTGCCCTTTCTCTCCACAGTTGAAGCAGGTCACTTTGCTCTTGTCAAAACCAAATGTGGTATCCTTAGTAGCTATCAAATTTTGTCCTGTCTTCTTAACAAACTTCTTCGCCCTTCGGACAGCGCTAGCTAAGGCCCACATTATATCCATTCTTTCAAGCTCCATTTCATCTACCTGCTCGTAGTCTTCATCTGCCAAATGACAGTTTCCAATCTTCCCAGCCACAAGTCCATCATATGAATGAACTACTGCGGCGAGAAGATCCATATGCTCTCGTGCTACTTCTACGGTCACATTACCGAGGTTCTCGGTCTTCAATTTGGTAGCACTTGCTTCTGATCCAATATAATGGGTACATGACGACCCTGACGTGTCTGATCCAGAAGGAGAAGCATGTGAAGGACCTGACGAGCTAGACACAAATGCTGTCTGGAGAGGTGCTCCAGATGTCTTAGCTTGAGGCGTGGCATTGTATAAAGCTGGGTTTTGTGTATATGAAGACTTCTGTGCTCTATACTTCATCCTTAGTGCTTCTTCACGCAGCCTGAGAATAAAGTCATTTATATCCAGCTTTATAAGTATTCATTCTGTCTAAGATTAGACACGAATGAAGCCCACTTATCAGGCAATCCATCTGCGAAGTTGCTTACTTTCTCTTCCATAGTTGTTTCCACTCCATGTGTATGCAACTCGCTCATCAAGTGGTAGAATCTGTCTATGACTTCATCTAAACTCTCGTTACCAATCGATGAGAAGTTATCGAATTCCTTCTTTAACTCCTTTGCCTTGATTGCCTTTAACGATGCATTCCCATCATACCTTTTCTCTAGCTCATCCCACAGTTTCTTGGACTGCTTGTTCTCTGAGTACTGGTGGAATATGTCTTTGGGGATCGACTGAGTTATCATCGCATAAACTCTTTTCTCTGCATTATACTTTACTTTCTGTGCGTCAGTCATCCCACTTAACGTTAATTTTACTCCATCTGCTCCCACCGGTGTACTATACCCAACCTCGATAGCTTCCCACAGATTAGGATCTACTCCATTGAGGTAGATCTCAAAACGTTGTTTCCAGTGAGGAAACTCATCTAAAGTCAAGAGCTTTGGTGGTTTATTGTGAATACCCACCTCACTCTCAAGCAGCAGCAGGTTCTGAATTCTTGAGTCCTTCCCAGCAGTAAAGGCTGACATCTGATCTTCCATGGTTAATAAACTTAGAGTCTAATCAAATCAACTTTAACTGATGCGACTGAAGGATGCGAATGGTCTTATCGTGCGTATGAACTCTGCGATTGGTTCAACCGTGCGACTGAACAGGGCGAATGGTTCAGTCGTGCGAATGAATCTGGTGCGTATGAGCTATGCGAACGAACGGTTCAGTCGGCCGAATGAGGGTGCGACTAGGTCCAGTCGTGCGAATGAACACTGCGAATGAGTCTAGTCGTGCGAATGGGTCACTCGTGCGACTGAAGCTGCTGTTTTGCGAAAATTTCTAGGTTTGACGGGTTTCAGCCGTAAAAATTCGAAATTTTGCAAGTCCAAATCGTCTAAGTCCGTAGAAACTGAACTTCGATGAGCAGGGAACGTCCAAGATCACTTTTGATGCTAAAGATTGCGTTTTTCGTGCAAAAACACAAACTTTTATGCAATCTTGATTGAATCAACACGAAATCAAGAGCCAAAGCTCTGATACCACTTGTTAGGACCTGGTATTTGAACGAAATACCGAGTGATTGCGTGTTAAACCAACTCAAATAGTGCGGAATCCTATTTGATTGGCGATCCAATCAGTGAGAACACACGATGAATCAATCAAGAATTGAAATCAACGTCAGAAATCGATTAGGAACCGATCTGATGTGTTCTATGAACTTGGAGAACGATTTGGGAGGCTTCTGGACGGCTAGGGTACGTCTGGAATCGTAATGGGATGAATGCTTACGTTTTCCCACGAATTGGGTCTATTTATAGGTTAGTATTGTTCAATCGTGCGACTGGGCCATAAGTATGGTTCAGTCGTGCGATTGAACCATGCGGTTGATTCATCCGCACGACTGAGTGTTCAGTCGTGCGATTGAGTCAATCTTATGTGTCAATCATACGACTGATCCAGTCTCCTGGTTCAGTCGTGCGATTGAGTCAATCGTATGAAGTTATTCATGCGTGTGGTCCATTCGCATGGGCCATCGCATGAGAACTTCATTAAGTTAAGTTTGAATGTTTTAATTAATATAACATAATGTGCATCATTCAAACAATCATAAACCCAATCAATTCAATCACAACTCATTAATGAAATATTAAACATTACAAGTAACAACCAATTCATATCATTTCATTAATCGATTACAATTACATCATAATCAGACAGACAAGTTCATTACATTACAAATCATGATCTAGGGACATACATGTATCAACATTCATTCGCATAGATGTTCATCTGCATGAGTCCAATCGCATGGTGTTCAGTCGCATGGAGGTCATGCGACTGAAGGGTGTTCATACGCCCGAATAAGGCTGTTGCACCCGAAGGAAAGTGTAGTTCGACTTCTGACTTCGGGGGAAAGTGCAGATTAATGTGAAGATCCTGTAAGAGCATGTAAGAGGATTATATGACCTTAGAAAGTATGTTGGGCATGGTGATGATGACGTTGCATGTTTATGCATGTTATGTATGTATGATGTTGCCTTGTATGATAATGATGTCCGTGTATGATATGTTCCTTATTATGATGTATGTTTATCTTTCCTGTGGCTTTACGTGTTATGATAACGAATGAAATGAAGTATTATGTAACGTAAAGTGGAAAGAAATGAAAAGTCTTGCATTTATCGGATATCGGGTCCTTCTTTGTGAACGACCATTTATGTAGAACCTCTACCGCTTACCTCTAGTACTGCGGCATACGCTCAGCTGTTCAATTATTAACTTCAGCCCAGTAGCTAAATTGTTCGGGGTGTAGCATATGGTATTGGTATGGAGGATATGCGATGCGCAAGTAAAGTTATATTGAGCGAATGAATGGATGAAAGAAGAAGATAATAAAGATATTATGTATGTGTACGTATGATGTGTGATCATGCAACAGTAACGAATGGTTTTAAATGAAAGAAAAGTATGTTTTATTATAAAACTAGAATTCACTCAGCAATGCTGACTTTTTATATGTTTTCCAGTTGGCAGGTAATGATTACTGAGGATGGCACTGCAGGGCTACTCGGCTCTTTTGGGATGGCATCCATTTATAATGTTTTTGTGATATAATGCAAACATGTATTTTGTAATCGGATAATGGTGTATTATTTGGCAAAAGTGTTTATGATGAAATGAGATGTCATTTTTGAATGTTTCCACTGCAATATTTTCATGAGACAAATGTTATTATATGTTTTACGTGCGATGAGGATCCAACTGTAGGCGTCCCAGGAACGGGGCCTTACAAGTTGGTATCAGAGCCAAAGTTTAAGTGAAATGGTTAAAATTTTCAAATAAACCTTAACTTAAACTGAAAATGGGACGAAAAAGGGAATGGGATGCCAATCTGAGAGCTGCGTGCCATCAGGTATTTTCATAAAGTTACCGGTTTTATATGCGCATGGTATGTGGTTATGTGTTGTATGTAGATTTAAATACTGATGTAGTCAGGACAGGTAATGCTTGGGGTATGAAGAGTAAAGTAAGTGGCTAATCACAACTGGCAACTGTAATTAGGGACTTACTATACTTGACATAAACTGAGCTGTTTCCTTGAATGACCGTGTTGGTGTTTGAATCTTTTAGTGTGAGTTAGAGAATGGCTGGAGGTAGATCTTCTAAAGCTTCTAGGGGTGGAGGCCGCGGCGGGCCTGATGTTGAGCCGCGACCCAAAAGAGGAAGGCCAAGGGTTGAAAAGGTGCACCTGAAGAACCAGAGACCCCTCATCCGGAAGCTGGGGATGAGAGTGCAAACCTGAGGGCCTCGGTAAAGGAGGCTGTTGTTGAAGATGTACACCAGGTCATGCAGACAATCTTACCGTCTGTGGTGACCGAAGTCATTAAGGCGGTGAAAAAAGGAGAAAGAAAGGAGAGAAACAGGTCTTCGGGGGAACGAGAGCAACCGGAGCCCGAAACGATTTTCTCTGATAATGAAGACGAGGAAGAGGAAGATGAGCCTATACGAGAGGTGGCACGAGGCTGTAACTATGGGGTGTTTATGAGATGCAAGCCCCCTACTTTCTACGGTAATAGCAATGCTGCCGCTGCTCACCGATGGGTGAGAGAGATGGAGGCTGTTCTCGATATCAGCGAGTGCCGGAAAGATAAGAAGGTGAAGTTTTGCCCACCATTTCATTTGTGGACTCGGCACTATGCTGATGGGACAACATTGTCCAAGCTGAGGGTAACCGGGCAATCGGGAGAATGAGATTGCCCGAACTGAAGAAGTTGGTGATTGAGGAGTTCTGTCCTTACAGGGAGATGGATAAGATAGAGAGGGAGTTTCCTTAGCTGGAGGGCGAGACCATGACACACCCAGCAGTACACCACCAAATTCAATGAAATGGCACGGTTGGTGCCGGATCAGGTGACGCCTCTCTGTCTCGGAAGATCAAGAGGTACATTCAGGGCTTACCAGTGGATGTTCGCAGGCATATGATCGCCGCCATCGGCCGCCCGCCAAGTACGTTAGATCGGCGGTTGATTTGGCCGGTCGGAACTATATGATGAGCGGGTGGTGGTGGTGACAGAGCGAATAAGGGCGGTGGTGATCGGAACTGGAAGGGGAAAAGTTTGGTGGTCGGGGTGATGCCTCGACGGGTAACAAAAAGGCCACGGGTGGATGACCGCCGCATGGCCACACCGGAGCGGGGTCGAGGAGGTGTGGCAAGTGTGGAAAGAGCATGCGGGAGAATGTAGGTTGGGTTCGAATGTGTGCTTCAAGTGTGGGAAGACAGGGCATATGGCAAGGGATTGCCTGGCGGGGGCAATATTTTAACTGTGGGGAAACTGGTCATATGAGCAGGGATTGTAAGAAGCCGAGGGCTGAGGGTTCCGGGGCGAAGAGGACGGGAGGTGAAGGATCGAGGGCGAGCGCCAGGACATTCACCATGACACAGGAGGAAGCTATGACGGACCCTGATGTTGTGTCTGGTACGTTTCTAGTGAATCAAACTTTAGCTTCTATGTTATTTGATTCTGGTGCTAATAAGAGTTTTATTTCTGCTACTTTCTGTGCTAAGCTGCCTGTTAGTAGTAGACGTGTTGGTACGCCCTTTGATGTAGAAACTGCCATAGGTAAGTCTACCAGGATTTCTGAGATGATAGAGAACAGTGATGTGGAACTTGAGGGTCATAAGTTTCTTGTTAGACCGTTCGTGATGACCTTAGGTGGTTTTGATTTGGTTCTTGGGATGGATTGGTTGGCGGAATTAGAGGCGAACATCGTGTGTCGCAAGAAGATGATTCGGTTGACAGCGCCTGACGGTAGTTCGGTGATGGTTTATGGTGATCGGGTTACTACGATTTCGAAAGTGATCTCGATGGCGGTGGCGGGAAAGTGTATGAGGCGTGGATGTAGTGCATACTTGGCCTATGTAAAGGATATGGATACGTCAACACCACAACTAGCCGATATACCGGTTGTGTGTGACTTTCCGGACGTGTTCCCAGAAGACTTATCAGGAGTGCCACCTGACCGAGAGATCGAGTTTCAGATTGATCTGATACCGGGTGCCCAACCTGTCGCCAAGGCACCGTATCGGTTAGCTCCGACGGAGATGAAGGAATTGATGGAGCAGTTGCAAAAGCTGCTCGATAAGGGGTTTATTAGACCGCGTATCTCTCCTTGGGGGTGCTCCGGTCCTGTTTGTGAAGAAGAAGGATGGTAGTATGAGGATGTGCATTGACTACCGCGAGCTGAACAAGTTGACAGTAAAGAACCGATACCCCTTACCGAGAATAGATGATCTGTTCGATCAGCTCCAAGGTGCCAGTTGGTTTCCAAGGATAGATCTTCAATCTGGTTACCATCTGCTGAAAGTGAAAGAACAGGATATCCCTAAAACAGCTTTTGGTACGCGCTATGGTCACTACGAGTTTCTTGTCATGTCTTTTGGTTTGACCAACGCACCAGCTGCTTTTCTGGATTTGATGAACCGTGTGTGTCGGCCGATGCTGGATAAATCAGTGATTGTGTTTATTGATGATATCCTGATTTAATTCGAGGAGCGAGATGGAGCATGCCGGTCATATTCGGGAGGTTCTGGAGACGTTGAGAAGGGAGAAGTTGTATGCTAAATTCTCCAAGTGCGCGTTCTGGTTGCGCGAGGTTCAATTCTTGGGTCATGTGGTGAATCCCGACGGGATTATGGTGGACCCGGCGAAAGTGGAGGCGGTTATGCAATGGAAGTCACCAAAGACGCCATTCGAGATTCGTATTTTTCTTGGTCTTGGGTTGGCGGGCTACTATATAAGATTTATTCCAAGACTTCTCTAATATTTCTTATCCACTGACTAAGTTGACCCGAAAAGATGTAAGTTCGTATGGGGTCAAGCTCAAAAAAGGCGTTCGAGGAATTGAAGGCGAGATTGACTCAACTCTCCTGTTTGTCATTACCCGATGGGAGCGAAGATCTGGTGTTTATATCTGATGCTCCTACTCGGGATTGGGGTGTGTATTAATGCAGAAAGGAAAGGTTTTAGCCTATGCATCATGACAGTTGAAGATCCGTTTGTTGGGGTGATATTGGTCAGAAGGAATTGGGGAGCGTCGAGGTAATCGAGGCTACGACTGAGAAACTTGAGAAGATTAAAGCCTTCATGAAGGCAGCCAAAGACAGACAGAAGTCGTATGCTGATAAACGACGCAGGCTGATTGAGTTCCAGGTGGGTGACCGGGTTATGCTGAAGGTCTCACCTTGGAAGGGTATCATCCGCTTTCGAAAGCGGGGTAAGTTGAGCCCAAGGTATATAGGCCCTTTCCAAATCATCGCTCGAGTAGGAGAGGTGGCCTATAGACTGGAGTTACCGGATGAGTTAAGTGGAATTCACCCGACATTCCATGTATCTCATCTAAGGAAGTGCTTAGCTGATGAAGATATGATTGTTCCACTGGAGGATATCGAAGTAGATGAACGGCTCAATTATGTGGAGCAACCAGTGGCAATCATCGATCGGAAAGAGAAAAAGCTGAGAAATAAAGTGGTTCCTCTTGTGCGTGTACAGTGGAAGCACAGGTAGGGATCCGAGTCAACGTGGGAGACTGAGGAGGAAATGAGACATCATTATCCATATTTGTTCGAAGAGTAACAGGTTTCAGGGACGAAACCTATTTAAGGGGCGTGGACTTGTAACACCCGGTTATTTACTATTTCGAAGCCGATGAAGGAAGAAAAAGAAATAAAGTCCAAAGATGAGGGACCAAACTTGACAACGAAAGAAAGTAGGGCGAGTGGGAGTATATAAGGGAGAGGGCAACCCTTACCCTCTCCCCCGCACTCACATTTTCAGCTATCAAAGAGAGGAGAAGAGAGAAAGGAAGAAAAGAGGAAGAAAGGGTCGGTTCGGGTGGTTCGAGTGGCCAAATTCGTCGTGTAGCAAGCCAAATCGAAGCCCTTGTCATTGTGCTCGTTTGTGTGAGTTCTAGGACCCCACTTTTACTTGTTTTCAACCGGTTTTGGGGCTGGAAAGCATCAAAAACCTGTTTTTGTATGTGTATGTGCTTGACCCCTTTGGGTGTGTTGTGTGTGATGCGTTTCGAGTATGTTTCCGGGCTTGTGTGTGCTTGTATGGTGCTGTGGTAAGCATTCCTAAGGTCTAAGATGGTTGATTTAGGCTTAAAATGGGTTTGGATGAGCTTGGAGGCCGAAAATGGTAGATTGGGTTCGGGATGAACTCCATTCTGCATCAGCTAAGGCTATGCGACCGAATGAAGGCCATACGGCCGAATGAGAGGTGATTGAGGTTCAATCGCACGATTGGGATTCATTCGCACGATTGAGGGTTCAATCGTACAACTAAGTGTTCATTCGCACGATTGGGAGTCCAGTCGCATGGGGAGTCATACGACTGAGGGTCCAGTCGCATAGGTGTTTAGTCTTATGAGTCCATTCGCATGAGGTCAGTCGCATAGGTGCTCATTCGCATTAGTTCCATCCGCATGAGGTCCATACGCACGACTGGATGTTCATTTGCATAGATGTTCATCCGCATGAGTCCAATCGCAAGGTGTTCAGTCGCATGGAGGTCATGCGACTGAAGGGTGTTCATATGCCCAAATAGGGCTGTTGCACCCGAAGGAAAGTGTAGTTTGACTTCTGACTTTCGGGGGAAAGCGCAGATGTAAGTTTTGATGTGAAGGTTCCCATAAGAGCATGTAAGAGGATTATATGACCTTAGAAAGTATGTTGGGCATGGTGATGATGATGTTGCATGTTTATGCATGTTATGTATGTATGATGTTGCCTTGTATGATGATGATGTCCGTGTATGATATGTTCCTTATTATGATGTATGTTTATCTTTCCTGTGGCTTTACGTGTTATGATAACGAATGAAATGAAGTATTATGTAACGTAAAGTGGAAAGAAATGAAAAGTCTTGCATGTATCGGATATCGGGTCCTTCTTTGTGATCAACCATATATGTAGAACCTCTACCGCTTATGTAACACCTCGAAAAGTCAAAACGAGTCATTAAGGATAATGGGCTTAATTATTGGGTGTTTTAATTAGGTAAAGAAATGGTCATGGGCTAAATTAGGCTTATTGGCTAGTGGCCTATGGGATTAAAGGCCCATAATCAGCCCTTAAGCACCCAAACCAGCCTTCATCTTCCTCATTACAACCCGAGCCACCAAAATTTATAGAGAGAGAAAGTAGAGAGAGAAAGTGAAGAAAACTCAAGATTTGAAGCTTCCAAGGTTAAGAGATTGAAGATCTGGGTGTTGGAGCATCAAGATCGAAGAAAGAAGCAACAAATCCAGGTAAGAATCGACCTCTAAACCCTTTTGTAGATCAAACCCGGATTCTAGGGTTTTGGGTTTTGAAAAGTTGCAAAAAATCCCATAAAGGTCACATTTTTACGTATGAAAACATGTATAAAGCATAGATTTAGCCTCATGGATGATAAACTAAGAGATTGGACGTAAAAAGTTATGATTTTGGGTTAAAAACGGACTGGTTCGTAATTTTTATGCGATCTGCGAAACTGTATATGCATCCAGCGAATTTGCATATTCAATCAGCGAAACTATGAGAACTTTCTGCGAAACTATAGTTTCGCAGGTAGTTTCGCAGACATGTTTTCCCAACGAAAGTTGGGCGAAACTGGCAGCAAAACTGGCAGCGAAGATGCCAGCGAAACTGCCAGCGAAGTTGCCAGCGAAACTAGCAGCGAAACTGCTGGTGAAACTAGCAGCGAAAGTGTTGGCGAATCTAGCTGCGAAATTGCTGATCTTGCAGCGAAATTAGCAGTGAATTTAGGCAGAAAATTAACCCCTTAGAGTGTTAACTTGTCTGCAGGCTGTGTAGTGTGATCCTAGCCTAGAAAGCGTAGTCTAGAATTTATTTGTGGTATCCAGGTGAGTTCAAGATCCCCTATTTATTAGTTTTCCATGTTTTGGGGCTATTATGCATACTAAATTTACGTTTTTAAATAACCAAGATTTTAAGGGGTTTTAACCGGAAGAACGATTTTTCTATAAGTAAATGTGCTATATAAATGTTTAAATATAAAAATTTTTCGCGCTGACCTGGCAGCCCGGCCCCAGCGAGGGGCGTTGCCCCTTCGACCCCACTAGCGGCTGCTGCCCCTTGGACCCCGCTGTCAGGGGCTGCCGCCCCCGAACCCCTGCTGTCCCGCGGCGGGTCGGTTATGTTTTATGATGATTAGTACTTGGTATGTGGTGTACTTAATAAGTTAAGTATTATATATATCCAAGAGGAAGATGATATTAATAAGAAAGTGAAACCTAATGAATGTTACCCCCGGGCCCGTTCGATGATGTAAAGTCTTGCAAGCACTATGATAGACTTCACTTATGTGAGTCTGATGTATGATGATGGATCTGTATTCATGAGCGGGCTATGTGCCTTGCAGTGTGGATCAACTTTCGGGGGTTAGCTACCGTATTCATGTGCACCGACAAGGATTGGCATTTGTTGTCAATTAACATGGAGCTCTTGCTTTGTGCAATCTCGTTTATGATGAAAGTGAAAGATAATGAAAGAATGAAAGATAATGAACATGCTTATTACGATGCAAGTTATGTTATGTACTATGATGTATGCATGGTCATTATATGAAGGATAAAGTTTATATTTTCTTATATTATATAAAACTAGAACTCACTCAGCGAAGCTGACTTTTATGCATAATAGTTGGCAGGTAAACGCTGATGCTGGGGATGGCACACGGAGCTACTTGGGGAGCTATGGATGGCATTCCTGTTTATGAAATCTTTATTGTATTTTCAACAATGCACTATGTTTTTATTCTATTTAAAGGACAAATGTATGAATACGATATGGTTTCTAAGTTTTAAATGAATGTCTAATTATTTCCGCTGCAATGTTTTGTTATTAAACTGATTTTATGCGATGATTAACCAACTGTGAGGCTTTCCGGGAACGGGGCCTTACAGTTTACCTCCAGTACTACGGCATACGCTCAGCTGTTCAATTATTGACTTCGGCCCAGTAGCTAAATTGTTCGGGGTGTAGCATATGGTATTGGTACGGAGGATATCCGATGCGCAAGTAAAGTTATATTGAACGAATGAATGGATGAATGAAGAAGATAATAAAGATATTATCTATGTGTACGTATGATGTGTGATCATGCAAGAGTAACGAATGGTTTTAAATGAAAGAAAAGTATGTTTTATTATAAAACTAGAACTCACTCAGCAACGCTGACTTTTTATATGTTTTCCAGTTGGCAGGTAATGATTGCTGAGGATGGCACTGCAGGGCTACTCGGCTCTTTTGGGATGACATCCATTTATAATGCTTTTGTGATATAATGCAAACATATATTTTGTAATCGAATAATGATGTATTATTTGGCAAAAGTGTTTATGATGAAATGAGATGTCATTTTTTAATGTTTTCGCTGCAATATTTTCATGAGACAAATGTAATTGTATGTTTTATGTGCGATGAGGATCCAACTGTAGGCGTCCCGGGAACGGGGCCTTACACAAAAATGTTAAGCCCCCTAAAAAGGTTAAATTAAAAAAATTTCAAAAGTAAGTAACAAATGATGAATACTAATAAAGACAAGGTAGAATCAAGTAAATATGTAACAAAATGATTTTTAAAGATGAGAACTCTAGATCTTCAATCTCCATCTTTAGTTTCCTACTCTCCTTTTCATTCAACATACGTGGATTCTGATTCCTTATAAACCTTGTAACGTGACCAATAAGATCTATGAAAACAAAAAAAATGATGAAAATTAAATAAATACATAATTTAAGAGTATAGAATGAAAAAGGTGATAGTGAGACATAAATACCAATTGTTATGGTCTTTGGAATCAGTTGTTTACGGATACTTAAAATGGACAAAAGGAAAAACCAAATAGAGGTCCATCAAAGTTCGTGCACTTTGAAACAGATGTTTTGTATATCAAACACACTTTGTTTGGATTGTCAACATATTTGTACTTTGAATTGTTTAAGGCAAGACTTGGTTTGTTAATTTCATCCAAATACCTTTCAAATTTGATAACCATTTTTTTAAGACATTAGCCTGGATCCTATTACCCTGGTGATTAATATCAAAAAATTATAAAAGGAAGAATATCTAAATGAATATGAACAAAAGATCTATAGATGTACACGAATGTTACATGTTCATCTATGAGAACCATCTCAATAGAGTAATCGTCTTTTGGTGACCTTCTATCAAGTAAGCACCATAAACGAACAATTCTAACCTTAAGAATATAGTCATCCTTGCAAACATCAAGTTCATTTAACATCGTAACACCGGATGGATCCATATCGTTTCTCGTTAGTGCGTTTGTAGATGAGGTAAATTGTGTGAGAACATTGATGGTTATATAATAAGGATAAAATCATATAAATGGAAGGTGATTGAAAAGTTTTGAAAATATGTCAGATATATTTAATATTAAATGTGATTGATATTAGTTGTTAGTTTCCAAATTATTAGATTAATTATTAGATTAATGCTATAATTAGATTAATGTTATAATAGGAAATAAGTTTTAGAGATGATTTTAGAAGTTATTTATATTTAATTATTGGTTATAATATACATATTGATATTAGTTTAAAAAGGAAAGTGTTACATGTTAAATCATATATATTACTGAAAATATAAATAATGTAAAAAGAAAGTCTTAATTGAAAGTTTTTATTCGGTAACTGTTAATTGAATTATAATACTTTTATTGATTATATAAAAAGCTTTTGAAGTAAAAAGGAGAGTGTTACCTGTTAAAGAAAACGTATTACCAAAATTATAAATAATGTAAGAAATTTTAAATTATCTATAACAAAAATAGAGTAAAAGGTTGAAGTTAAAATGCATAACCAAAAGCATACTCACCATCTGCTATGTATCATAACCATTCCCTTAGGTGGCATCCACAACTTTTCCCCTTTCTAGTAATCTAGATTACATTACAGGTTTCTGTATATCGTATTTATACAAATAGGAACAAAACAGAAGGATTATGCAACTTCTGTAAGGGTGTTTAGGATTGATTCCACAAATCTAATGCTTATGCTTTTTAAAAGCCAAACACCGTAAATAAATTAACACTTATTATGTGTCATATGCATGTTCTCTTGTATTCTCGAATGCCAAATAATCTCGAATTCTTGAATATTATATGTTGAAGGGATATGGCGTACAAATTAACAATAATAGCTAATAGTTTACGAAAATGATCTATAAGATTGAAGAGCAATGAAGTACCTATTAGTGAGCTACTTCAATGGCATTTTTTTTCCAACTATATAATAATATATATATATGTGTGTATATATATATATGTATATATATATATATATATATATATATATATATATATATATATATATATTATATATATATAATATATATATATAGGTAGAGCTTCAAATAAAGAAATAAGTTTTCACTAAGTATAATAAAAAGTAATAAAATCATGACATGTGGCACTACTAAAAAGAGTGATAAAGGGTATTTGTAAGGACCTGGTATTTGAACGAAATACCTAGTGATTAGTGTGTTAAACCAACTCAAATAGTACGGAATCCTATTTGATTGGCGATCCAATCAGTGAGAACACACGAAGAATCAATCAAGAATTGAATCCAACGTTAGAAATCGATTAGGAATCGATCTAATGTGTTCTGTGAACTTGGAGAACGATTTGGGAGGTCTCTGGACGGCTAGGGTACGTCTGGAATCGTAATGGGATGAATGCTTTCGTTTTTCCACGAATTGGGTCTATTTATAGGTTAGTGTTGTTCAATCGTGCGACTGGGCCATAAGTATGGTTCAGTCGTGCGATTGAACCATGCGGTTGATTCATCCGCACGACTGAGTGTTCAGTCGTGCGATTGAGTCAATCTTATGTGTCAATCATACGACTGATCCAGTCTCCTGGTTCAGTCGTGCGATTGAGTCAATCGTATGAAGTTATTCATGCGTGTGGTCCATTCGCATGGGCCATTCGCATGAGAACTTCATTAAGTTAAGTTTGAATGTTTTAATTAATATAACATAATGTGCAACCATTCAAACAATCATAAACCCAATCAATTCAATCACGACTCATTAATGAAATATTAAACATCACAAGTAACAACCAATTCATGTCATTTCATTAATCAATACAAATTACATCATAATCAGACAGACAAGATTCATTACATTACAAATCATGATCTAGGGACATACATGCATCAACAAACTCCCCCTTGGACCTAGATCTATCTAATCTCTTGTCTTCTGCATAACCTCCTTATACTTCTTGTACTTCTCCTCTTTGGTGACTCCTGCGTGAATCTCAAACGCAAAGCAAAGTCGTATAACGTTTTGGAACTGGAGGGCTTGTACAATGTCTTGTGTGTCATAGAACAGTGGCCACTTGTATAATGTATAGACATCATTAGCAGACAAGTTGGTTAGCCACATCGGGTCGAATACCCTGATAGTATCCATTTGGCCCTCTTTATTCAGAACTATGACAGCTTCAGCAGTTCTCCAATCATAGTACCACCATTTGAAGTGTGGAGTGAAGTCCTGTGGCATTTCCCTGAGAGGGATTCTCGACATAGTGCGCGGAGGACTCCACTTCAACACAATCTTGGGCTTGCCAGTAATGGCATCAACCTCAGACCTTCTTATGTACCTCGTAGGCTGTTGTGGTCTGAAGTTAACCCATCTGGTGTGGTACTCCTTCTTCAGGGCAGCCTCGAACCAGCCTGACATCTTTCTTGGGTCAGCATACAGCAGCTTTAGCTTAGCCAGCTGGTTGAGCTCAAAACCAGGTAGAGTCTTCAGATCATGTGGAAACCTGAAGTACTCTATGCCCTGTTCCCTCTTAACTGCATACGCGTTAAGGTCATCAAAATAAGCCCATGCAATAATCCTGCCTGACACCTTATGGTGTTTCTTGACTCTGTAGAGCTTGGTGTAGGCATCTTTCTTTGGTGCAGCACGCTGGGCTCTCACTTCTTCAAAACAGGCAGCCCACTCAGCCTTTGAATGTCTACGTCATCATTGAGGCTTGGGCTGTTCCTTCAGTCTTTTCGGTTTCCTGCTCCATCTTGTCTAGTACCTCAAACGTATCACTGACTAGGGACTCACCCAGATTGGGGACCACATTACCCTCGTTGTCAGCGTACTGAGGGTACTCTTCTGCAGTAATATCTTCAACCTCAACTTCATCAACGTCATTTAGTTCTTCATCACTGGTTGAATCAACTGTTGGAGCATCCTTGACAATTTCATCAGGATTGAGTCTGAACATCTCTGCCAGTTGCTCGTTAGATAGGTCATGAATTATTTCCCCTTCTTCAGGGGTATAACTCACAGACCTTCTTACAATCCCTTGCAGATCAAGAATCATGGTTAGTTGAGTCTTGACCTGTTGAAGGGGAGCAATGTCAAACTCATCCCTTTGAAAGTTTGGATCTGTTTGATTTAAACATTCAACACATAAACCATTAGTAAGTAATCAAACAGAATTATATCAACTTAATATATAAACATTCAACACACTTGTTTTTCATTACATGATTCAAACACAAAATAAATAAATACATAAGACATCTAATCTGTACTTTTGTCTTGAATCCTGGGCTCGTCGCTCGGAGGAGCAGAAGTGGTAGATGACTGGTCCTGTCGATGCTTAGATCTTCGTTCTTGACCAGAAGCAGAGGCCGATGCAGCCGCATCCCCTCCTTCTGCTTCGTCATCATCATCTCTACCTTCTGTCCTTTCGTCCTCAGTCTCTTCATCATCCTCATCATCCTCCTCATCCTCATCATCATCGTCATCGTCATCATCACCATCTCCATCATCCCCATCACCCTCCTTTATCTTCAAGGCTCATCCTTTGACCCCTTTAACCTCAGCATAATCGTCTTGTTGGTAGTCTCCAACTCCTCTATACGTTTGGCTGATTGGGCCTGCTGGTCCTGGAGTTGGGACATCTCGACTCTCTGAGCATCGATTAGCTGGGTCTGCTGATCTATCACCCGAGCCTGCTCTGCCATCTGCTGAGACTGGGCAGCAGTCAGGTCGGTCAACTGGCGAATCTGCGCCGCTTTCTCCTCATCTGCAGCTAGCAGGCGCATCACCATACGGTTAAGCGCCGACAGCTGCTCCTCTACCCCGATGTGAGGTAGAGTAGATCCATATACATGTGATGGCTGGGCTGAGGTCCGGCATGATGTGAGGTGGTGGTGGTAGTAGCAGTGGTGAATATGGGTCGGTAAGCAGGTGCTGGTGATGTAGGTGTGAATGGTATGGTGGTGGATGGGAAGGATACAGTGGTGGTAGGTAAGGTGGTGGCTGTGGTAGCAGTAGTGGATGTGGTGGCTGTGGTGAGGGTGGTATGTCAGTGGAGGTGGTAGTGGTGGCTGTGGTGGTGGAAGTAGTGGCAGCAGTGGTAACGAAGGTCAGGCGACGCTTCTTCTTCTTCAGTCCGTGGGGTTGAGCCATCCTCTTCCTCCTAGTCCCGGTGGAAGTGGATGCTCCCCCTGCAGCTCTGCCCACTGAACCCGGAGCATAGCTCGGGTCAGTCTCTCTCTCTGTGGAGTCCCGAGGGTGTTCACCAACCACCCTAAGCCCGTGTTCTGTGGGAACAACTTTGCTTCCCACAGTCCTAGTGAGGGGCTCCTCATCCGACTCCTCCTCCTCCTGATCACCAACATGAACTCCTGATGGAAACCGGCCGTCTCAGCAACCTCTCCGGCAGTGGCAGACCCCGGGGGAATAACATCAGAATCAGTGCCTCTAGGTGAGCAGGCATATCATCCCCGGCGTCGCCGCTATCATCATCATCTGAGTCAATATCTGGTAGAGCAATCTGCTCTACATCTGAATCACTATCATCGTGGCGCCACTTTCTCTTGGCTGGCGCCACATAGTCAGCACGGGCCAGATGCCCAAACAACCTCCTGACAGGGGGTTTCACCTGCTTCCCCCTGTACACCTTCATCCTGCCTAACGTAGTGTCATCCATGACCTCGAGCACTACAGCATCCTCCTTCTCCTTCGGCAGGGAGGGAAGCTTCTGATCTATAATCATCTGCATAAACCTCGGATACATGCAGAAGCCTTCCTTCCCTTTCCCCTCAATGTTCTCCACCAGGTAGGTGAAGATCATTTTGGAGAAGCTGAACGGGTGGTTCAGCACCAATGCAGCATAAGCGTTCTGGATCTGATCCGACAACTCATCAAATCCTCCCTTCCTCGACGCTATGCACTTCAGTAGAACATGCGCAAGATACTTGAACTGGGGACAGAGGTTACTCTTGTTGAGTACCCCAGCATTGATGTCCCCAGAGTACTTGGCTCTCATAAACATCCTCTGACCGTGAGGGGGTGTAGACGAGTAGGACAATCAGCATCATCCCCTAACTGTAGAACAATCCTCAAATCCTCCTCTGAGATGGTAATAGCCTCACCAAAGATCGTACTCCTGATGCAATGAGGCTCAGAGGATCTATCAACAGTCGCGCCTTCCCAGAAGGCCTGCTGCACTGATCTATACGGCGTGCATGGTGTAGAGATAGCATGAGCAATCCTGGATCTCAACAGAAAAGTAATGATGCCTGAGAAGTCAGCTGCGTTCCTGGATGTCAAATCCAGATGAGCACATATGTTATGCTTTGTGCTCATGGTCCATCGACTCGCCATCTGTAACACATAACAATATAAACATTAGTACCTTTGGCTAAGAGCATTATGAAACACTTAAACTTGAATAGAATGTTTCTGTCATGCGATTGAGGTTGTGCGACTGAGATCAGTCGTGCGACTGAACAGTGCGATTGAGGTTCAGACGTGCGAATGATCTCATGCGTACGACTGAGTGTGCGACTGGACTCATGCGCATGTACTCTTATGCGGTTACACCAGTCGTGCGACTGAGTCTCATACGCATGGTTCAGTCGTGCGGTTAGGTAAATCGCCCCCTTCAGTCGTGCGACTGAAGTTCATCCGCCTGTCCAATCGTATGACATCCTGTCCGTTCAATTCAAATTAACTTTTTCACCAATTTTGAGTTTTAGACATTGTTATCTGGTTCATTTGACTCGCAATATGTTCTTATAACCTATAACACACTTAATTTCATCTGTTTGAGTAGTTAGGTTAGGTTATTTGTCCGTTTTAGTCTCGGCTTGCTTTTGGTTCAAATTTTACAGATCTGGAGTCACAATGAACGCGATTTGGTTTCTTTCCACTGCAATTTACCTGTAAAGTCGATAGAGATGATCAGTACTCAAGAATCAGGTGTTTTAGGAATCAAAGGAAATTTTGGCAGAGTTTGGTTAAGTCGTGCGATTTAGGGTTTCTTTGAGGGTGATGAGTCTCTGCGACCGACTCCTCCTCTATTTATACTAACCCTAGATCCAATCGTGCGACTGAGTTCATACGCACCTTTCAGTCGTGCGAGTGGGACTCAGTCGTGCGATTGGGTCAGTCGCCCTTCTCCAGTCGTCCGATTGGATTTCAGTCGTGCGACTGACTCACTCGTTCGCACTTAAGCCTCCGACTGGGCTAATCGTATGGGCCATTCGGTTTGATGGTCCATACTCATAGTTCATTCGTGCGAATGGATTCCATTCGTATGGTTAGTCCATACGTATGGTCCATTCGTGCGAATGGGTCATACTTAGTTAATTTTCTGCCATTTTTACCAATTTACATTTAAAACCCCTTTTAACTTTTTGAAATTAACGTTATGAGCCTTTGATCATCTCAGACATGATCATCTTATCTGGAAAACATTTTGATCACCTCAGACGTGATCCTTTTTACAAACATTTGTCACCTCAGACGTGATCCTTTTAAAACCACTTTGTCACCTCAGACGTGACTGTTTTAAATTTCAAAGCACATATGGTCATCTCAGACATGACCCTTTTAGTGAGTTGATTCCTTCTGATTTTCCTGATGTAGTCCGACACACGACTAAAATTAAAATTAAAACAACTAACTAATTTAAAACCTTAAACTAATTACATAAACAAACTTATTTTTGGCTTTTTGTGAGAGATAAATCCAGAGATTGATATCTACGGGATTTGGTTCGGGAGTAGACAGCTTCAACTTAGATTGATCATATCTGGACCAATTCAATTTTGGAATCATACAGGTAAGTCAAATCATTTGGGACTAGTTATTAAAACTTTTGATGCTCAAATTCTCGGTGTTCATCCAGAGTCGTTAGCAACTTAAGGAAATCATACTGAAACTCTTAGATTTTCACATTGATTTGAACTTTTGAGAATGTAGCCACAATGATTGTCAGTATGTTTGTCCACTTAAATCCATACACAGACTTTTGACACAGACTGGTGACTTATTTAGGTTTAATTATTTCAACTAACATTTGTGGATCCCACACTTATATGGTAATCAACATTCCTCGGGAGCTTTTGAGCGGTCTACGGGTATTATTACAAGAAGAGACTATTCTTAGAGCTTTCAAAGAGAAGCCTGTCCTCAGGTCAGTGCCATCGCACAGCAGAGAGGCGGCAAACAACAATGAATTCTAGAATATCTAGGTTATGCTTATCCTCAGGTCAGTGCCATCGCACAGCAGAGAGGCACACAACCTATCTCCTTGTTAGAGCAGCTTATTTTATTTTACACAAAATGCACCAACAACATAAGTCATTAGCTTTATTGCATTTGTCTTTCATTTTTTTTTTTGCTTTGCTCTAATTATGGTCATCCGCACACATTTGTGGCGTTTAATGCTCATTACCCCTTATTGGAATATTTTGATTGTGTTAACCAGTGATAAGATGGAAGCCCACAGTCAGTTGAACAACTTAGTTTGATCTTGAGATCACCAATCAGGTCTAATTGTCTATTGTGTTGAATCTACCAACATATCATTTGTGGTCTAGCAGCCTCTAAGTCTACTTTCTTTGTGTCACCTTAGGAGTTGCCAGTTTTCTATCATCTTCCCTTTTTATATTGCTTAGACTACACAGACTTATACTTTGAATTTTGCATCTTTTCAAAACTTAAATTTTAAAGTCCCTCTTGATTTGTTCCTGTGTACTATCATTTTCCAAAGGTATTGAATCGGTATCACAGACACAATCTACCTTATTTCAGCTAGTTACTCCTTCTCCCTCTTTTTTTTTTTAATGTTAACTTGCTGACATATTCTCCCCCTAAAATACTAAAATCATTTCTGGTTTAATTTTTTAGGATTTTAATAAACAGCAAAATAACATGAGTTTAAATATAACAGACGAAAATAAAACAAATAAAATAAAAAAAATAAATAAACTTTAACTAAACTACATCGGACTACACATTATCATCATCAGGAATTACCTCACTTTTCTTTTTAACTCCGTTGACCTCTAGCAAATATTGAAAACGTGGTTTATCAAAGGCTTTAGTATAGAGGTCAGCGCGTTGAAAATCAGTATTAATTTTAACCACATCAATTAAGTTCTTTTCAAAACAATCTCTTATGAAATGGTATTTAATACCGATGTGTTTGGTCTTAGGATGTTGAACCGGATTTTTAGTTACTGCAATTGCAGCAGAGTTATCAACAAAAATAGGAGTAGATGAGAATTTTTAAACCGTAATCCCGCATTTGCTGTTGAATCCAGATGATTTGTGAACAGCAACTTGCAGCAGCAACATATTCGGCTTCACAGGTTGACAATGCAACCGATGTCTGCTTCTTACACTGCCAGGTAACTAATCTTCTCCCAAAGAATTGACACCCTGCTGATGTAGACTTGTAGTTCATCTTGCAGCCCCCGTAATCCGAGTCACTATACGCGGTAAGCTCAAAGTCATCATCATGAGGATACCACAATCCAAGTGTGGGTGTACCCTTCAGATAACGAAAAATCCTCTTGACCCCGATCAGATGGTTGACCTTTGGTTTAGCCTGATATCTAGAACATAACATGTAGCATACATAATATCAGGTCTTGAGGCAGTGAGATACATGAGGGATCCAATCATTCCTCGGTACATAGTGGCATCTACAAGATCTCCATTCTCATCAGGTGCTATATCATGATTCGTAGCAAGTGGAGTCCCAGCAGCAGAAGCATTCTCCATGTCAAAGCGACTGAGAATGTCTCCTACATACTTGGTCTGATGTAGAAAGATCCCATTAGGTGTTTGATCCACCTGTAACCCGAGAAAGAACTTCATCTCCCCCATAGCACTCATCTCAAACTCTTTCTTCATCACTGCTTCAAACTCTTTGCATAACTCTTCGTTCTTTGACCCGAAGATTATGTCATCAACATATATCTGTACAAGCAGTAGGTCGCCATCCTTTTCTTTAATAAACAGTGTACAGTCAATGACTCCCCTGCGAAAGCCGTGTTTCACAAGATGAGTCGAGAGTTTCTCATACCAAGCTCGAGGAGCTTGATGAAGCCCATATAAAGCTTTGTCGAGCTTGTAAACTCTATCCCGATGATAAGGATCTTCAAATCCCTCGGGTTGACTTACATAGACTGTTTCCCTGATTTCCCCATGAAGGAATGCACTCTTCACATCTAATTGGTAGACTTTAATCTTCATGTACGATGCATAGGCAAGGAAGATACGAATAGCTTCCATCCTTGCCACGGGTGCAAACACCTCATTATAGTCAATCCCCTCGACTTGGCGAAAACCTTGAACCACCAGTCGAGCTTTGTTCCTGATAATGACTCCTTGGTCATCCTTCTTGCATTTTAGTACCCATTTGGTGCCAATGACTTTAGCACCTTTAGGTCTATCAACCAGAGTCCATACACCTAACTTCTTAACTGCAGAAGTTCTTCTTGCATGGCACTCACCCACGCCTCATCATTTAGTGCCTCACTGACATATTTTGGCTCAACCTGCGAGACAAAACATCGATAAGCACCATCATGAATGTAACCTTTCTCCATAACTGAGGCGTAATCAGCTGAGTATAGCTGATTTCGGGTTTGTACTCCTGATCTGACATCCCCAATAACATTGTCAAGGGGATGATAGACGTTTAGTCGTGATCCTGGAGTAGTAGGAACAGCCACCTCAGAACCGAGATTATGAACATTTGGTTCTGCATCTGAGGTAGTTGGAGTTTGAGGTTCCGAAGTCGAAGGTGCATCACTCGTAGATGCTTGTGGACTTTCAGGAACTGGAACCTGTTCCTCCTGACTGTTCTGGTCATCTGCTTCAGTTTCATCTTCAGAGGAGGAGTCACTGTCATCGACTACTCCCCCTGACTGAGTAGATGATTCTCCCTGTGTGCTAGATGGTGTATTCAGAATATCATACATCATCCTAGTAGCTAACTCATCATCCGAGGGAGAGAGAGGAATGTTGAAGGACTTGAAGAATCCATCATAATCGAAGAAGTATGCAGGTCCTTTGCCTGTAGGTGGTGTGGTATATCTCTGAACGTCGACATTACACCACACTTCTACAAGACCCGTTGAGTTATTGTAAACTCGCTTGTTCGGTATGTTGTATCCTAGAAAAATTCCTTCATCTGCCTTCTCGCTGAATTGCCTTCTTGTGTCTTCTTCTTCTTCTTCAGAAGTGTACACGGCGCGCCAAAAGGTTCAAGATACTCCAAATTCGGTTTGCGTCTTGTAGTAGCTCATAACATGTCTTTCCGTGGCGCTTGACTATTAGGACTCGATTCAGTGTATAACATGCATTTGCCACTGCCTCATTCCAGAATTGGATAGGCAGTTTCGAGTCCGCCAGCATAGTCCGTGCAGTCTCTATCAAGCTTCTCTTTTCCTCTCAGCAACACCATTCATCTGAGGCGTGTAGGCAGAAGTGAATTGATGCACAATTCCCTTTTCCTTGCAGTATGCCTCCATCCATTGATTCTTGAATTCTGTCCCGTTGTCTGAGCGTACTTGTCTAACTTTTAGCTTGTAGAGAGATTCCAGTGTGGTTACTAATTCCTTGAATGACTAATGACAAATGTTTCTGATTTGGATTTCAGAAACATTACCCAAGTGAACCTTGAGTAGTCATCAGTGACCACAAAACAGTACAAGTCGCCTGCAATGCTCCTTGTACTGACTGGACCAAACAGATCCATGTGAAGAAGTTCAAGAGGAAGTTCTATTGAATGAACTTTCTTTTCCTTATGAGACTTCTTTGTCTGTTTGCCTTTCTTGCAAGCTACACAAAAGTCAGGAAGTTGGAAGTTCTTGACATTTACTCCTCTCACTAAATCCTTCTGAATCAAATGATTCATCTTCCTTTGACTAATGTGTCCCATTCTCCTATGCCAGGAGATTGAATCCTTCTCAGTAGCTTTAGATAGAAAGCACTGAACCTCATGATCCGTTGTAGCAGCTGTTGACAGATCCAAGACATAAAGGTCTTTATATCTTGAAGCAGTCATCAGAACTTGGTCCTCTGGGATCATGTATTCTTTCTTCAGCACGTAACACTTCTTGTTGTCGAAGATGACTTTAAATCCTTTATCACAGATTTGGGAAACAGAAAGTAAGTTATTCTGAAGTTGTTGAACGTAGTTCACCTTATCAAACTTAACTTTCTGATTTCCCACTTCTCCCTGAGCTGTGATATAGCCTCCCTTGTTTCCTGCAAAGGAAACATGCCCTCCTTTTATTTGTTTGACGTTTGATAAAAGGGCTCTATTTCCTGTCATGTGCCTGGATGCTCCGCTGTCTATAATCCACGTGTTAGTCTCAGCACTGTATCGAACACCCTGCACATACAAAGTAAATGAATTAGTTTAGGTTAGGAACCCAAGCTTTACTGTCTTGGGTTTCCCAGAGGCATCACACATCATAAACTCCACCCATTGACCCTTAGAGGGTGAGGGTAGCTCAGGTTCCTTCTTGTCATCAGTATCAGACACGCAGGATGACTTCTCTTTCCATAAGCCAGATTTGTGCAATGCCTGTTTATGATAAACAGTCGTCTGGCTTACAGGTTGGACTTTAGGTTCACTAGATCTTCTAGGTGGAGTCAAAGAACTCCTCTTAGAAGACCTAGGTCTAGAGTCCTGAAGATCAATCTTCTTCCTAGGTGTCTGATAGAAAGGACAATAGGAAGCAATGTGTCCACATTCTCCACAGTTGTTTAGCATGACCTGCTATCAACTTTATGAGTAGACTTTCTTTGTGGAGAAGTGCGTGACACTCTAGTAACATCAATCACTTTAGGTTTTGACTCTTGTATGTTTGATGTTTTCTCTGGTTTAACAAAATTAACTGTTTAAACATGTCCACTTTTTGGTTAACTGGTTTTTGACTTGAAGCATGTGAAAAATTAACGTTTGAAGTCCTTTTAGGTTCTGATTTGACTCTGTTTGACCCTGACTTTAAGTTAACTTTTTCAAATTCATTTTCCAGATTAACACAAGGCAATTTACCCTTTGCCTTTGAAGTGGCCTCCTTTTTTTCTGTCCAGATTCAGTAGATGAACATGAGATGTCTGGATCAGTAACAAGAGGAGTAGTCACCACATGATCCTTGATGGGGTTTGTTATTACTGGTCTAGACTTAGTGTTCATCAAGGTCTCAGGTGGTGGTGGAACCACTTTGTAGCCTAATCCCTCCCCGTTATTCCTTTCTCTCACTAAGTGTTGAACTATGTGTGAAGAACTAGTCCAACTATGCAGTTTCTGTTTTAATGAATTAACTTCTACTTCTAGAACTGCCTTTTGCTTCTTAGTGTCTCTAGGGAGTTTAGATAGTACCTAATGTCATTTGCTTGGTTAAAGGCAACTACTTCGGTTTCCCTAAGCTGTTTAGTCAATAGGTCTATCTTTTCTTTATAACTATGCTCATTTTGTTTTAGTACTCTATTAGCCTCAGTGCACAGTTGTAAATCTTTTACTAAGTTATCATTATGATCTAATAACCTAGCAAATTTTCATCTATGCTATTCCTAAAAGTATCACAATCAGAACAAGCATGATTATTAAACATTTGGTCAGTTGTACTTACCTGTGTTGGTTCAGAAGAGTTAGCCATCAACGCAGCATCAGATCTCTGGTTCTGGTGATTCTGACTTTTCTGTCTCTGACGTGGAAGTCTCCTCCTTTGGCTTGTAACTGACCTCGGCTGCAGTTGTTTCTTCACTATGTGACATTGCTATCTCAACTGCTAGATCACCTTCACTCGCAGAATCATCATCAATATCCTCAACACTGGCAATGTTAGATTCTCCTGGTGAGACAAACCTAAAACTCCAATCCTGTCCTTCATCATCATGAGCAGTCAAGGCTTTTGGATCCTTGTTTGATGAAGTAGAACTGGAGGCTTGCTTGTCTTGGCGAGTAAAGGACGAGAACGGGTTCCCATTACCCGTCTTCTTTGGCTTGACACATTCTCTCTTGAAGTGCCCCTTCTCTCCACAGTTGAAGCAGGTCACTTTGCTCTTGTCAAAGCCAAATGTGGTATCCTTAGTAGCTACCAAGTTCTGTCCAGTCTTCTTAACAAACTTCTTCGCCCTTCGGACAGCACTAGCTAAGGCCCACATTATATCCATCCTCTCAAGCTCCATTTCGTCCACCTGCTCGTAGTCCTCATCTGCCAGATGGCAGTTTCCAATCTTCCCCCGGCAACAAGTCCATCATATGAATGAACCACTGCAGCTAAAAGATCCATATGCTCTCGAGCTACTTCTACGGTCACATTACCGAGGTTCTCGGTCTTCAGTTGGTAGCACTTGCTTCTGATCCAATATAGTGGGTACATGACGACCCTGACGTGTCTGATCCAGAAGGAGAAGCATGTGAAGGACCTGACGAGCTAGACACAAATGCAGTCTGGAGAGGTGCTCCAGATGTCTTAGCTTGAGGCGTGGCGTTGTATAAAGCTGGATTTTGTGTGTACGAAGACTTCTGAGCTCTATACTTCATCCTTAGTGCTTCTTCTCGCAACTTAAGAATGAAGTCATTAATATCCAGCTTTACAAGCATTCCATTCTGTCTCAGGTTAGACACGAATGAAGCCCACTTATCAGGCAATCCGTCTGCGAAGTTGCTTACTTTCTCTTCCATGGTCGTTTCCACTCCATGTGTATGCAATTCGCTCATCAAGTGGTAGAATCTGTCTATGACTTCGTCTAAACTCTCGTTACCAATAATGAGAAGTTATCGAATTCCTTCTTTAACTCCTTTGCCTTGATTGCCTTCAATGACGCATTCCCATCATATCTCTTCTCTAGCTCATCCCACAGTTTCTTGGACTGCTTGTTCTCTCTGAATACTGGTGGAATATGTCTTTGGGGATAGACTGAGTGATCAATGCATAAACCCTTTTCTCTGCATTGTACTTTACTTTCTGTGCGTCTGTCATCCCGCTTAACGTTAGCTTAACTCCATCAGCTCCCACCGGTGTACTATAACCGATCTCAATGGCTTCCCACAGATTAGGATCTACTCCATTGAGGTAGATCTCAAACGTTGTTTCCAGTGGGAAACTCATCTAAAGTCAAGAGCTTTGGTGGTTTATTTGTGATTACCCCACCTCACTCTCAGCAACAGCAGGTTCTGTATCCTTGAGTCCTTCCCAGCACTAAAGGCTGACATCTGATCTTCCATGGCTAATAAACTTAGAATCTAATCAAACAAACTTTGACTGATGCGACTAAAGGATGCGAATGGTCTAATCGTGCGTATGAAACTCTGCGAATGGTTCAATCGTGCGTATGAAACTCTGCGACTGGTTCAATCGTGCGGCTGAACTGGGCGATTGGTTCAGTCGTGCGAATGAAACTGGTGCGTATGAGCTATGCGAACGAACGGTTCAGTCGGCCGAATGAGGGTGCGACTAGGTCCAATCGTGCGTATGAGCAATGCGAATGGAGTCCAGTCGTGCGAATGGTTCACTCGTGCGACTGAAGCTGCTGTTTAGCGAAAATTTCTAGGTTTGACGGGTTTCAGCCGTAAAAATTCGAAATTTCACAAGTCCTAATCGCCTAAGTCCGTAGAAACCAAACTTCGATGATGAGCAGGGAACGTCCAAGATCACTTTTGATGCCAAAGATTGCGTTTTTAGTGCAAAAACACAAACTTTTATGCAATCTTGATTGAATCAACACGTAATCAAGAGCCAAAGCTCTGATACCACTTGTAAGGACCTGGTATTTGAACGAAATACCTAGTGATTAGCGTGTTAAACCAACTCAAATAGTGCGGAATCCTATTTGATTGGCGATCCAATCAGTGAGAACACACGAAGAATCAATCAAGAATTGAATCCAACGTTAGAAATCGATTAGGAATCGATCTAATGTGTTCTGTGAACTTGGAGAACGATTTGGGAGGTCGCTGGACGGCTAGGGTACGTCTGGAATCGTAATGGGATGAATGCTTTCGTTTTTCCACGAATTGGGTCTATTTATAGGTTAGTGTTGTTCAATCGTGCGACTGGGCCATAAGTATGGTTCAGTCGTGCGATTGAACCATGCGGTTGATTCATCCGCATGACTGAGTGTTCAGTCGTGCGATTGAGTCAATCTTATGTGTCAATCATACGACTGATCCAGTCTCCTGGTTCAGTCGTGCGATTGAGTCAGTCGTATGAAGTTATTCATGCGTGTGGTCCATTCGCATGGGCCATTCGCATGAGAACTTCATTAAGTTAAGTTTGAATGTTTTAATTAATATAACATAATGTGTAACCATTCAAACAATCATAAACCCAATCAATTCAATCACGACTCATTAATGAAATATTAAACATTACAAGTAACAACCAATTCATGTCATTTCATTAATCAATACAAATTACATCATAATCAGACAGACAAGATTCATTACATTTCAAATCATGATCTAGGGACATACATGCATCAACAGTATTTTAGTCAAAAGCATATTTATCCCCTACTTTGATAATATATATATTGACAAAATCCAGTACAATCCTAATCCCCAAATTTCTACGTCTCTGTTTCCATAGTGGATACCTTCATTGCCATTGCTCCACCACCAAACTCATCATTGCAACCAACCAATTTATTATCGTTCGTCAGCACTGTTGTAACACCCGGAAATTTTCTTTGAAGCCGACGAAAGAAGAATAGAAATAAAGTCCAAAGTCGAGGGACCAAACTTGCCAAAACAGGAAGAAACTTGGATGAGTGGGGGTATAAAAGGGGGAGGGCAGCCCACACCCTCCCCATTCTTGCCAAATACTCAGCCAAGGGAGAAGAGAAGGAGAAAATAGGAGAAAAGCTTGGTTCGGGTGGATTCGAGCGTGAAAATCAAAGTGTAGCGGGTCAAATCGAAGCTCTAGTCGACGGGATTGTTTGTGTGAGTTCTAGGACCCCTCTTTTATACGTTATCGAATGATTTTGGGGCTGGAACACATCAGAAAATCGTTTTTGGGTATTTTGGGTGTAAACCCGTTTGTGTATGTATGTGTATGCGTATGATTCGTTTGGGGCTTGATTTCGGGCTTGGTTGTGCTTGAAGTCGTGGTATGCTTCCCTAAGGTTTAGAATGGTTGATTTGGGATTAAAAGAGGTTTGGAAGAGGTTGGAGGTCAAACTTGGCAGCTGCAGTTCGGGATGAACTGCATTCTACGCCCAGCTAGGGCTATGCGACTGGAGGTCCATGCGTCCGAATGGCATGCGACTGGGTCCATACGCACGAAAGGAGTGCGACTGAGGTTCATTCGCACGAAAGTAATGCGACTGAATGAATGCGGATGAAGTTCATGCGACTGAATGAAATGTGGATGAAGGTCACGCGACTGAAGGTCACGCGACTGAAGGTCACGCGACTGAAGGTCACGCGACTGAAGGTCACGCGACTGAAGGTCACGCGACTGAAGGTCACGCGACTGAAGGTCACGCGACTGAAGGTCACGCGCCTGTGAGCCATGCGATCGAGGTTCATACGCATGAAAGGTATGCGACTAAGGGCCATTCGCATTAAGGTCATGCGACTGAGGTCCATACGCCCGGATGTCATGCGACTGAGGTTCATTCGCATGGGAAGCATGCGATTGGAGGCTATGCGACTGGGGTCCATTCGCCTGAGTATTCTCATACGCAAGAGAGACCATGCAACTGAATAGGGTTCATACGCCCGAATGACCATAGTATTGTCGGACTTTTGGGAAGTGCGGACGTAGGCTCGGACCTTTGGGGTTGTAGATGATGTGATAAGCATGGATGATGTAAGATGATTTATGATGATAAGCTGATGATGATGATGATGCGATGCATGATGATGTGTGATGCAGTATGGTTTTATATGATGTGATGCGCGTGATTCGTGTGATGTTTGATGTTGTGTGATTGTGCATGATGTATGTTATGTACGTATGATGTTGTTGTGTGTGATGATGTTGTATGTTGTTATGTTCCTTATTGTTATGTGTGATTGTCTTCCCGTGATTTGTGTTGAACGTTAATGAATGTAATGAAAGTGTAATGTTAAAGGAAGAATATCTAAATAAATATGAACAAAAGATCAATAGATGTACACGAATGTTACCTGTTCATCTATGAGAACCATCTCAATAGAGTTATCGTCTTTTGGTGACCTTCTATCAAGTAAGCGCCATAAACGAACAATTCTAACCTTAAGAATATAGTCATCCTTGCAAACATCAAGTTCATTTAACATCGTAACACCAGATGGATCCATATCTTTTCTCGTTAGTGCGTTTGTAGATGAGGTAAATTGTGTGAGAATATTGATTGTTATATAATAAGGATAAAATCATATAAATGGAAGGTGGTTGAAAAGTTTTGAAAAGATGTCAGATAATTTAATATTAAATGTGATTGATATTAGTTAATAGTTTCCAAATTATTAGATTATTTATTAGATTAATGCTATAATTAGATTAATGTTATAATAGGAAATAAGTTTTAGAGATGATTTTAAAAGTTATTTATATTTAATTATTGGTTATAATATACATCTGATATTAGTTTAAAAAGGAAAGTGTTACATGTTAAATCATATATATTATTGAAAATATAAATGATGTAAAAAGAATGTCTTAATTGAAAGTTTTTATTCGGTAACTGTTAATTGAATTCTAATACTTATATTGATTATATAAAAAGCTTTTGCAGTAAAAAGGAAAGTGTTACCTGTTAAAGAAAACGTATTACCAAAAATATAAATAATGTAAGAAATTTTAAATTATCTATAACCAAAAAAGAGTAAAAGGTAGAAGTTAAAATGTATAACCAAAAGCATATTCACCATCTGCTATGTATCATAACCATTCCCTTAGGTGGCATCCACAACTTCATCCCCTTTCTAGTAATCTAGATTAGTTACAGGTTTCTGTATATCGTATTTATACAAATAGGAACAAAACAGAAGGATTATGCAACTTCTGTAAGGGTGTTTAGGATTGATTCCACAAATCTAATGCTTATGCTTTTTAAAAGCCAAACACCGTAAATAAATTAACACTTATTATGTGTCATATGCATGTTCTCTTGTATTCCCGAATGCCAAATAATCTTGAATTCTTGAATATTATATGTTGAAGGGATATGGCGTACAAATTAACAATAATAGCTAATAGTTTACGAAAAAGATCTATAAGATTGAAGAGCAATGAAGTACCTATTAGTGAGCTACTTCTATGGCATTTATTTTCCAAGCATATAAATATATATATATATATATATATATATATGTATATATATATATATATGTGTGTATATATATATATAATATATATATATATATATATATATATATATATATATATATATATATATAGGTAGAGCTTCAAATAAGAAATAAGTTTTCACTAAATATAATAAAAAGTAATAAAATCATGACATGTGGCACTACTAAAAAGTGTGATAAAGGGTATTTTAGTCAAAAGCATATTTATCCCCTACTTCGATTATCTATATATTGACAAAATCCAGTAGAATCCTAATCCCCAAATTTCTACCACTCTGTTTCCATAGTGGATACCTTCATTGCCATTGCTCCACCACCAAACTCATCATTGCAACCAACCAATTTATTATCGTTCGTCAGCACTGTTGTAACACCCGGAAATTTTCTTTGAAGCCGACGAAAAAAGAAAAGAAATAAAGTCCAAAGTCGAGGGACCAAACTTGCCAAAACGGGAAGAAACTTGGATGAGTGTAGGTATAAAAGGGGGAGGGCAGCCCACAGACTCCCCATTCTTGCCAAATACTCAGCCAAGGGAGAAGAGAAGGAGAAAAGAGGAGAAAAGCCTGGTTCGGGTTAATTCGAGCGTGAAAATCAAAGTGTAGCGGGTCAAATCGAAGCTCTACTTGGCAGCTGCAGTTCGGGACGAAATGTATTTTGCGCCCAGCTAGGGCTATGCGACCGGAGGTCCATGCGTCCGAATGGCATGCGACTGGGTCCATACACACGAAAGGAGTGCGACTGAGGTTCATTCGCACGGAAGTAATGCGACTGAATGAATGCGGATGAAGTTCATGCGACTGAATGAAATGTGGATGAAGGTCATGCGACTGGAGTCCATACGCTTGTGAGCCATGCGATTGAGGTTCATACGCATAAAAGGTGTGCGACTGAGGGCCATTCGCATTAAGGTCATGCGACTGAGGTCCATACGCCCGGATGTCATGCGACTGAGGTTCATTCACATGGGAAGCATGCGATTGGAGGCTATGCGACAGGGGTCCATTCGCCTGAGAATTCTCATACGCATGAGAGACCATGCGACCGAATAGGGTTCATACGCCCGAATGACCATAGTATTGTCGGACTTTTGGGAAGTGCGGACGTAGGCTTGGACCTTTGGGGTTGTAGATGATGTGATGGGCATGGATGATGTAAGATGATTTATGATGATAAGCTGATGATGATGATGATGATGCGATGCATGATGATGTGTGATGCCGTATGGTTTTATATGATGTGATGCGCGTGATTCATGTGATGTTTGATGTCGTGTGATTGTGCATGATGTATGTTATGTACGTATGATGTTGTCGTGTGTGATGATGTTGTATGTTGTTATGTTCCTTATTGTTATGTGTGATTGTCTTCCCGTGATTTGCGTTGAACGTTAATGAATGTAATGAAAGTATTATGTAACGAGTGGAAGATAATGAAAAGAGGAACGTCATGAATGAATGCAAGCATGAACGAACAAATGAGAGTAAGGATGGCTTGCGATGTGGAAGATAATGAAAAGAGGAACGTCATGAACGAACAAGAAAGGAGGTTCACGACTCATTGAGAGTTGTTAGCTCAACTGTGTGTGTATTATAGCGTGCGATCTTGGCTAACTCATAAGGGGACATAGACACAGTAGGGAGTTCAGTTTTGGTAACTGCTCCAATACGTGCGATGTGGTTTTTACTGTGTGCTATGTAGCGTGCGATTTTGGCTACCTCATGTGGATTATGTAGCGTGCGATCTTGGCTAACCCATGAGATGGCGTGCATTTCTGGCTAAACCCCAAGAGTTCTCACACACAAATGAGGAGTCGGTCTTGGTGACCATTCCGTTGGTGCGATTTGTGCGATATGTACGATGGATATCATAAGGGACTATAGACACAGTAAGGGTTCAGTTTTGGTAACTGCTCCGATACGTTTGATGTGGTATTTACTGTGTGCTATGTAGCGTGTAATTTTGGCTACCTTATGTGAGCGATTCGTGCGATATGTACTTTGGGTACGAAGATGCGAAGGTGCGATTTGTGCGAAGAATGCGATATGTATGAAATGAACGAACGTAAGAAAAGATGTTATAAACGAATGAAGCGAATGATAATGTACCGTGCGATGATTAATGAATGAAGAATGTAACGAATGTAATGGAAGATAATAATTATATTATTTGTATGTACGTATGATGTGTGGTCATGTATGAAAGCATAGTATGATTCGAAAGAAAGTAAAGAATGGTTTTAACGGAAGAATAGTATGTTTTATTTAAAACTAGAACTCACTCAGCAACGCTGACCTTGATGTGATTCCAGTTGGCAGGTATGTTGCTGAGGATGGCACGGGGCGACTACTCAGTTCCTTTGGGATGGCATCCAATGTTATAATGCTTTTGTAATGAAATATAAAATGATATTGTGTAATGAACGGTTGTGTTATTTTGCAAAAGCCTTTGATGAAATGAAAATGTTGCTTTTAATGTTTCCGCTGCAACACTTTTATGTAAGATGATGAAAATATATGTTTTATGTGCGATAAATGACCAGCTGTAAGCGTCCCGGGAACGGGGCCTTACAACTGTAACCCTTGGAAATTTAAAAGAGATAATGAAATAAAAGAAAGAAATGCAATAAAACCCAAGTTGAGGGGTTAAATGTGTAAAAAGGTACAAATTACATATTATTTTGTACAAAAGGTGTATGGCCGCACACTCCTTGTACACCAACCTCCTGTCAATATTTTAGAGAGAGAAAGGGCAAAGAAAACTCTAGGTATTTTGAAGAAAAAGATGAAGAAGGCTGAATTCAAGGTATTGAACTCATTTGCGTACGGGTTTGAAGGAAGTCATACTCAAATTTGCATAAGGTGAGTTCTAGAACCCCCTTTTTACATGTTTTAAACTTCTTTGGGGCTGGAAATGCATGTATGTATGTTTCTATAAAAATGGGTTTTGATACGCGTATGTATGTTCGAATGTGTATGTGGGTGTGATGTGAACTGGGAATATTTGATGATATAATTATGTTATGAATGTGTTTTTTTGCTTAGAATGCTAGTACTAAGCTTTAAACTTGATGAAAGGATGATGTTGGGGACTGAATGTTGTTAGTTAGCTTAGGTGGGCTGCCCATGCGCCTAAATGTGGCCCATGCGCCTAATGGTTGAATTGCCTAATTGTTTTCCCCAAACGCTCAAAACCCATGCTCCCAAATAGTGCCCATGTGCCTAGTAAAGTTTCCCAGAAGTCTATGTGTTGGGTCATGCGCCTGCATAGTGCCCATGCGCCTAAGAGACTTAGAAATCTTTTTGAATTTTGGGGAAAAAGGAAGTTTTAGGCTATGACTTAAGATGTTCCCAGGGGTGATATATGATGACTTTATGATGCATGTGATGATGGTATGATGATGTGTGATGATGTTGATGATGTTATATATGTTTATGATATACTTCTTTATGTTCCTTATTATGTATATTTCCATGGCTTTACGTGGTATGATTATGACAAATAAATGTAAAATATTATGTAATGAAAAGCGGAAGTTAATGAATGAATGAAAAGCTGAACGTAAAGAAAGAATGAATGCATGCATGAAAGTAAGAATGAACGTATGAAAAGTCTTGCAAGCAAATGAAAGGAGGTGCACACCCAATGTAGGTGTTAGCTCAACTGTGTGCGGTCTCGCTAACCCAAAGGATGCACATAAGGGTTTAGTCTTTGTGACTGACAAGATGAATGGGACCCTTGTCACTTGCCCCGGTACTAGTGCCAGCACTTGTGCATGATGTTTGAAGTCTATTTATAGACTTCGGCCTAGTACCAGCACTTGTGCATGATGTTTGGGGTATAGCACATGGCATTGGTCCGGATTGAAAAATGAAAGATAATAATGAACGAACTTGCCCCGGTACTGGCGCCAGCTCTTGTGCATGATGTTAGAATACTATTTATAGACTTTGGCCCATGATATTTGGGGTATAGTACATGGCATCGAAAGATAATGAGAATGTACGATGATGAACAAATGAATGAATGATAATGAACAATGAAAGATGATGAATGATGATGAAAGATAATAATACATGTTATCTATTTGTACGTATGATGTACGATCGTGAATGTAAGTAAAGAACGGTTTTGAATGAAACTAAAGTATTTCATTTTAAAACTAGAACTCACTCAGCAACGTTGACTTTTATGTATTGACTAGTTGGCAGGTAAAAGTTGCTGAGGATGGCATGGGGGCAACTATTTGGCTAGTTTTCGATGGCATCCATTTTATGTTAATGATGTTTTTACGATGTAATGCAAACTGATGATATTTTGTAATTTAACAATGATGTATTATTTTGCCCAAGCAATTATTAATATATGAAATGGCTTTCAGTTAAATGATTCCACTGCAATATTTTAAGAAATACAAATGTATATTTTATGTTTTATGTGCGATGAGTTGATTTAGAGAAATGGTTAAATATTTTCAAAGAAACCTAAACTTAAATTGAGAATGCGACAAAAAGGGAATGGATGCCAGTCCAAGTAGCTACGTGCCATGAGGTATTTTCTTTAATGTTAACCGGTATTATGTGCGCATGCTGTTTGATTTATGTGCTCGTAGTAGATTTAGATACCGATCTAGTTAGGAGAGGAAATGCTTGGGGTATGAAGAGTAATTTATGTGGCTAATCACAACTGGCCACTGTAATTAGGGACTTACTATACTTGATATAAACTAAGCTATTACCTTGAATGACTTTGTTGGTGTTTGAATCTTATAGTGTGATTAGAGGATGGATGGTGGTAGATCATCTAAGGCTTCACGAGGTGGAGGTCGTGGTGGACTTGGCGCTCGACCATGGGTCATGAGAGGCTGGGCTAAGGCTGCTGAAAAGGCACCTAAAGAGCCCGAGACTCATCACTAGAAAGGTGGAGATGAAAGTGCTAATCTGAAGGCCCCTGTGAAGGAGGCTTTAATTGACGAGGTTCATCAGGTCATGCAGACGATTCTGCTGTCTGTGGTGACTGAAGTGATTAGGGCTGTGAGGGAGGATGAAAAGAAGGAGAAGAGAGAGAGAGCAACCAGAGACTAGGACGGTTGTCTCTAGTGACGAAGAGGAGGAAGAAGAGCATATTCATGAGGCAGCATAAGGCTGTAAGTATAGGGCATTCTAAGGATGCAAGCCCCCTACTTTTGATGGAAATGACACTGCTGCTGCTGCCCACTGATGGTGAGGGAGATGGAGGCTGTACTTGATATCAGCGAGTGCAGGGAAGATCAAAAGGTGAAATTTGCCGCTCACTCATTTGTGGGCTCGACGTTATGCTGGTGGGACAATATTGTACAGGATGTGGGTAGCAGGGCTATCGGGAGGATGAAGTGGGTAGAGCTGAAGAAGTTGGTGATTGAGGAGTTCTGTCCCCACAGGGAGTTGGACAAGGTGGAGAGGGAGTTCCTGCAGCTGGAGGCGGGAACCATGACACACCAACAATACACCACCAAGTTCAACGAGACGGCACGGCTGGTGCCAAATCAGGTTACACCTTTGTTATGAAAGATTAAGAGGTACATTCAGGGCTTGCCGGCAGATATTCACAAGCACATGATCGCCACCCGACCGAGTACGTTTAGGTCGGTGATTGATCTGGCGGGAAGGTTGTACGATGAGCGAGAGGTGGCAGTGGTTGAGGTGAATAGGAAGAGTGGTGGTGGCTACAAGAATTGGAATGGGAAGTGGTTTGGACGTGGCGGGGTCACTCCAAACAACAAGGTTGCGAGGTTAGACGACCGGCGTGTAGCCACATCTGGTGCAGGGTCGATGAGGTGTGGTGTGGGAAGGAGCATGCTGGGGATTGTAGATGGGGGTCGAACGTCTGTTTCGAGTGTGGAAAGACAGGTCATATGGAAATAAATTGTGGGGGTGACAAAGTGTTTTAACTGTGGTGAAGTAGGCCACATGAGAAGAGATTGCAAGAGGCCGAGGGCAGAGAGTTCCGGAGCGAAGAAGACGACCGGGACGGAAGGGCAGAAGGCGAGCACCTGAGCATTCACAATGACCTAGGAGGAGGCTAGGATGGACCCCGATGTTGTGTCAGGTACGTTTCTAGTAAACCAAACTCTTGCTTCTGTGTTATTTGATTCTGGTGCTAGTAAGAGTTTTATTTCTACTACTTTCTGTGCTAATTTGCTTGTTAGTAGTATAAGGATTGATGAGCCCTTCGCTGTAGAAATTGCCATAGGTATGTCCACTAGGATTTCTGATCAGATAGAAGGCTGTGACATAGAACTAGAAGGACATAAGTTTCCTACTAGACTGTTTGTGATGACCTTAGGTGGGTTTGATGTAGTCTTCGGAATGGACTGGTTAACGGACTACGAGACGAATATTGTGTGCCGCAAGAAGATGATCCGATTGACAGCGCCTGATGGAAGTCTGGTGACAATTTACGGTGATCGAGTCACTATGATTCCGAAGGTGATTTTGATGGCGGTGGCGGGAAAGTGCATGAGGCGTGGATGTAACGCCGGCCTGGCTTACGTGAAGGATGTGGATACGCCAACACCACAACTATCTGATGTACCGGTTGTGTGTGACTTTCCGGACGTGTTTCTTGAAGATTTACCAGGTGTGCCACCGGACTGTGAGATTGAGTACCAGATCGATCTGATACCTGGTGCCCAACATGTTTCTAAAGCACCGTATCGTTTAGCCCCCTCTAAGATGAAGGAACTAATGGTTCAGTTGCAAGTATTACTCGATAAGGGGTTCATTCGATCGAGTATCTCTGCTTGGGGTGCTCCGGTCTTATTCGTGAAGAAGAAGGACGGTAGTATGAGGATGTGTATTGACTACCGTGAGTTGAACAAGTTGACGGTGAAGAATCGGTATCCATTACCGAGGATTGATGACTTGTTTGATCAGCTGCAAGGTGCCAGTTGGTTCTCAAGGATAGACCTTCAATCTGGCTATCACCAACTGAGGGTGAAGGAGCAAGATAATCCAAAAACAGCTTTTCGTACGCGTTATGAACACTACGAGTTTCTCGTTATGTCTTTTGGTTTAACCAAAAAAAAAAAAACACGCCAGCTGCTTTTATGGATTTAATGAATCGAGTGTGTTGGCCAATGTTAGATAAATCAATGATTGTGTTTACCGATGATATCCTGATTTATTCAAAAAGCAAGGAGGAGCATGCTGGTTATATTTCAAGAAGTATTAGAAACGTTGAGAAGGGAGAAGTTGCATGCCAAGTTATCCAAGTGCGCGTTCTGGTTGCACGAAGTTCAGTTTTTGGGTCACGTGGTGAATCCCGAGGGAATTATGATGGACCCGGCTAAAGTAGAAGCTGTGATGCAATTGAAGTCTCCAAAGACGCCATCCGAGATTCATAGTTTCTTAGGATTGGCGGGATATTATAGAAGATTCATCCAAGAATTCTCTAAGATAGCTTCTCCGTTAACTAAGTTGACCCGTAAGGATGTGAAATTTGTTTGGGGTCAAGAACAAGAGAATGCTTTTGAGAAGTTGAAGACAAGGTTGACAGTTGAAAGTTCATGAGGTTAATTATCCTACTCATGATTTGGAGCTAGCGGCTGTGGTCTTTGCATTAAAGATTTGGAGGCACTACCTATACGGGAGGAAGTGCCTATCTTCACCGACCATAAGAGCTTGAAATACTTCTTCGAGCAGAAGGACCTAAATATGAGGCAAAGGAGATGGTTGGAGCTCACGAAGGATTATAATTGAGAGATCCATTACCATCCGGGCAAGGCCAACGTAGTAGCGGATGCCCTTAGTCGAGAGGAAAGATCCGAGCCGATTCGGGTGAAGGCTTATCAATTGGTTATGACCTCCGACGTGATGAAGCAGGTCAAGGAGTTCCAAGACGAGGCGTTGAAAGAAGATCGTCTTAACTCCGAAAGGATGAGAGGTCTAGTCGCAGAATTGGGTGAAAACACTCTTGATGTTAGAACCTGATTTGGACGGATGTTGATTCCTTGTTATGGAGATTTACGTGGAAAGATCATGGAAGAAGCTCATAAGACTCGATATTCCATTCATCGCGGTGCTACGAAGATGTACCAGGACATGAAGAAAGATTATTGGTGGCCGGGTATGAAGCGTGATGTAGCCGAGTATCTGAGTAAGTACCTTACTTGTTTGCAAGTGAAGGCAAAGCATCAGAAGCCATACGGGAAGATCCAACCTTTGGATATACCCAAGTGGAAGTAGGAACATATCACCATGAATTTCATTACGAAGTTACTACGTACCGCGAGGGGGTATGATGCTATATGGGTGATAGTTGATCGATTGACGAAGAGTGCGCATCCGAGAAGTTAGCGGATCTATTCATATGGGTGTACCGGTGTGTATTGTCTCTGACCGTGACACTCGGTTTACATCTAAGTTTTGGAGGAGATTCCATGATTCTATGGGGACGAGGTTACACATTAGTACGGCTTATCATCTACAGATGGATGGTCAGTCAGAGAGAACCATACAAACGCTTGGAGATATATGGGATGACCACTTACCATTAGTCGTGTCTCATACAATAACAGTTATCATGCCAGCATTGGTATGCCCCCTTTTGAGATGTAATACGCTAGGAGATGTAGAACGCCCGTTTGTTGGAGTGACATTGGTCAGAAGGAGTTGGGAAGTATCGAGGTGGTCGAGGCTACGACTGAGAAATTAGAAAAGATCAAAGCCTTTATGAAGGCAGCCAAAGATAGACAAAAGTTGAATGCCGACAAGAGACATAGACCGATTGAAATCAAGGTGGAAGATAAAGTCATGTTAATGGTATCACCTTGGAAGGGTATTATTCGGTTTAGGAAGCAGGGCAAACTAAGACCGACGTATATAGGGCCTTTCTGAATCATTGCTCGTGTAGGAGAGGTGCTCTATAGGTTGGAATTACCTGATGAGTTAAATGAAATTCACCCGACATTCCATGTATCTCATTTGAGAAAGTGTTTAGCGGATGAAGATATGGTTGTACCACTGGAGGACATTGAAGTAGATGAATGGCTCAATTATGTGGAGCAACCAGTGATGATCATTGATCGAAGGAAAAGAGGTTACAAAATAAAGTGGTGCTCTTGGTGCGTGTACAGTGGAAACATAGAAAGGGATCCGAGTCTACATGAGAGACTGAGGAGAAAATGAGACAACATTACCCACGTTTGTTCGAGGAATAACAGGTTTCGGGGGACGAAACCTAATTAAGGGGGGTGGACTTGTAACACCCGAAAATTTAAAAGAAATGAGGAAATAAAAGAAAGAAATGCAATAAAACCCAAGTTGAGGGGTTAAATATGTAAAAAGGTAGAAATTATTTATTATTTTGTACAAAAGGTGTATGGCCGCCCACCCCTTGTACACCAACCTCCTGTCGATATTTTAGAGAGAGAAAGGGCAGAGAAAACTCTCGGTATTTGGAAGAAAAATAAGAAGAAGGTTGAATTCAAGGTATTAAACTCATTTGCCTATAGGTTTGAAGGATGTCATACTCAAAGTTGCATAAGGTAAGTTCTAGAACCCCCTTTTTACATGTTTAAAACTTCTTTGGGGCTAGAAATGCATGTATGTGTGTTTTTATAAAAATGGGTTTTGATACCCATATGTATGTTCGAATGTGTATGTGGGTGGGGTGTGAACTAGGTGTATTTAATGATATGATTATGTTATGAATGTGTTTATGTTGCTTAAAATGCTAGTACTAAGCTTAGAACATGATGAAATGATGATGTTCGGGACTAAATGTTGTTGGTTAGCTTAGGTTGGCTGCCCATGCTCCTAAATGTGGCCCATGCGTCCAACGGTTGAATTGCCTAAGCGTTTTCCCCAAAAGCCCAAAACCCATGTGCCCAAATAGTGCCCATTCGCCTAGGAAAATTGCCCAGAAGTCTAAGTGTTGGGTCATGCGCCCAAATAGTGCCCATGCGCCCAAAAGTTCCCCATCCGCCTAAGTGTTCCCATGCACCTGCATAGTGCCCAGGCGCCTAAGGGACTTAGAAAATTTTCTGAATTTTGGGGAAAAAGCAAGTTTTAGGCTATGACTTGGGATGTTCCTGGGGGTGATATGTGATGACTTTATGATGCATGTGTTAATGGTATGA
>CM046045.1:8830380-8892880 GCA_025215565.1 Flaveria ramosissima
TGAAAAAGAATTATTTATCAATCAATAAGTTGATAACATATTTAACGTATTTGATTCATTTATTAAGTAAATTAATAATGGAAGCTCAAAATGAGTTCGGGTTTGGGTTTTAACTTGGAAAATTGGCGGATGTTACAGTCTCCCCTACTTTAAGAAATTTCGTCGCGAAATTTAATCACAAAGGGCTAATTTCAAGGAGACGAGAAGACTTGGATTTCATTTCACGTTCACAAGGGAACTCTTGGAGACGTTTAAATTCAACAAATTTAATTATGATGTTTTACTATGCTTAAGTTTGTTCAATTTCACGATTCATGATTTCATGTGTTTCTTGGCAAAGGGTACAATTAGTTTAGAATTTTAATTCATAAACTTTTACATTCCAGATGATTCAAGACGACTAGGAAGGTTTTATCACGAATACAACACCAAGTTTTAGATCGATACGTAACTCGACTTAACAAACATGAGAAATAAGTTCAAGATATTTTTGGATGGGTTATAAGTTTCATAAGAGCTTCTCAAGCAAATAAATTTAACAAGGTTTTTAGATGATCAATTCTTGTTTACTATTTCGTTGAGGTTTTCAAAGTTTCATTAGTTTAACGTTGATACGAGAATCGTTTTTGTTTAGATTAAAGATTCAATTTAAAAGGAGAGCATCATTGTAATAGGTTTTCAGGATAAGTGCGGTTTTGAGGGGAAGGCATTCGGAAAGATTATTAAAAGTCTTTACGAGAATTGGATAATGATTTTTAAGATTCAAAAAGACAAGATCAAAGATAAGGCCATTTAAAATAACAAGGTGTTTCAAGTGTAACATTCGATTACAAACCAAAACATTACGTTGACTTATCAAAGTATTAAGTCAACTACAACCTTAATGAAGACATGCATACCTATAAGCGGACACTCACCCCAAGGGTTCCCAGGTAAGGTAAACGGATCCATCGGTTGATTTGGATTTATATGAATACCTTGCCTAGACAGAACACCTCGAGATACAGGCATCACGCTCTTCCAGCATTACATGTTTCAAGTTGTAGGACACAAACTTTGACGAGACTTGAAAATCACGAATAACGATTCAAAGCTCATTTTGAAAACCATTTGATTTAGGCACATAAGGCCTTAGAATATGATTTAAGATACGTGTGTGCATTGATAAGATTCAAGGTATAAGCATAAACACATAAGGCATATAATCACATAATCAAGTATAAACACATAAGGCACATAAAATCCTATCTAAGCAAATGAAATACATGAGAGGACTCACGTGTGAGGGTGCTTAGTTATAGTCTAGGTCATTCCATTTCTAATAACCTAACTCTCTATAACCATGGCTCTAATACCAATCTGTCAAACCCGACCGACGGCGGAATCATCGGGGCGGACGAATGGGAGACGATTGCTCATAGCACATGGAACTAATTAAGTTGAAATAATATTAAATGTCATTATTCATTAAACATTACAAGACAAATAAAATAATAGCATAACAATCAAGATACAACCAATAATATAAGTCTTTCAATTAGTCTAGGTCCAAGTCCTATATAAGCACAAGAAGATCTTCAAGTAGGAAACCTGAAACATGTTAAAAATAAATGGTCAACTATAAAGTTGGTGAGTTCCCATGTTTAAACACATGCATATATGTATATATATATATAAAAGGGTTACAAGTAGCAATTCATGTCCATGGTTACAAGTTAGCAAGCTTATAGAACACATACAGTTACAACCAAACCTCGACTTGATTACAAGTATATAAGATTGGCTAAGTGTATTTGGTTCCCATGATGAACAAGCATACGTCATCAGGAGTCGGCAATACATCGACTTTAGCACCAAATAGGCTTGTCAGGCCCAAAGATCTAAGACGTCGCCAGGCTAGCAACAGTTAATGATTGTAAACAAAATATGTATCTCATATAAGACTTACAATAACACAAATAACCATGACAAAAATGTAAAAATGAATTTCATGTGTATTTACAAGTATCAAGATGTTTACAAGTGTAAGTTTATAAGGTTAACATGTTTCACCCCAAAAGGTGTGAAATAAAGTAAAAAGGGGCATGGAGAACTCACATGGAAAACTCACAATAATAGTGATGGTTGTAGAGTACATAAGAAAGCTTGGATGTTCAAGGGTCAAAGGTGATGTCCTAAATGATAAATAGAAACAATAACTTGAGTTTGGAATACATTACAAGAAGTTAGGACGCTTAGGAATGCCAATAAACGAAAGGTAGATTGATAAACGATTACTGTACCAATTTTAGATTCTGGACAGAATGTTTCATACGTGTTTGAACAGGTTTTTAAAATAGCAAACGGTTTCATAAAATTATAAAAATTTATATTTGACTAGTTTAAAGTCTCTCGGACAACTTTTTTTCAGAAACATTTTTATGAAAAGATTCGTAAATAGGTCAAATAAGCAGCACAAGACAGAAGGTGCTGAAATGCGCACTTATATTGTGAAGGCTATTGTTGAGTCGTCCGATTGAGTTTGAAGACATATAAACTGTCGTTGAAAAGGTAATTCAACGAAATTTACGTTGGAGTCTGAGTTTACCCAAATTTAGTTTGATATGATCAAGTTATGGTCGGTTGAAGTAAGATAATATTCTGCCAGAATTGTAGTAAGGCACTTATGTGCACTTTTAAAATTGTTAATACATGAAACGGGTTAGAACAATTTATTATGTCAATATATGGTATATTAGTCTTCATTTGAGTTATAAAAATATTCTAAGACCTTGGCATAGTGAAACACCCGGATATTTCTTATTTTGAAGCCGGCGAAGAAAGAAAAGAAAATAAAGTCCAAAGTCGAGGGACCAAACTCGCCAACGAAGAAAAGTTGGGGAATGTGGTGATATGTGTAGGGAGAGGGCAACCCACTCTCCCCACACACCACAATTTCAGCCATCTAGAGAGAGAAAGAAAGAAAAGAGGAGAAAAAGGAGAAAAAGGGGTGTTTCGGGTGATTCGGGTGTCCAAATTCGTCGAGTGGCAAGCCAAATCGAAGCCCTTGACGTTGTGCTCGATTGTGTGAGTTCTAGGACCCCACTTTTACTTGTTTTCAACCGATTTTGGGTCTGGAAAATGTTCAAAACCCGTTTTTGTGTGTGTATGTGTTTGACCCATTTGGGTGTGATGTGTATGATGCGTTTAGAGTATGATTTCGGGCTTGTGTGTGCTTGTATGGTGTTATGGTATGCATTCTAAGGTCCAAGAGGGTTAATTTAGGCTTAGAATGAGTTTGGATGAGCTTGGAGGCCGAAAAGGGCAGATTGAGTTCGGGATGAACTACATTCTGCATCAGCTAGGGCTAGGCGACCGAATGAAGGCCATACGGCCAAATGAGAGGCGATTGAGGGTCATTTGCACAATTGGGATTCATTCGCACGATTGAGGGTTCAATCGCACGACTAAGGTTTCAGTCGCACGACTGGGAGTCCAGTCGCATGGGGATTGTACGACTGAGGGTTCAGTCGCATAGATGCTTAGTCGCATGAGTCCATTCGCATGAGGTCAGTCGCATAGGTGCCCATTCACAGTAGACCCATTCGCACAAGGTCCATACGCACGATTGAATGTTCATGCGCATAGATGATCATCCGCATGAGTCCAGTCGCATGATGTTCAGTCGCATGGAGGCCATGCGACTAAAGGTTGTCCATACGCCCGAATAGGGCTGTTGCACTCGGAGGAATGGTAGTTTGACTTCTGGCCTTCGGGGGAAGGTGCAGGTGTAAGTTATGACATAAAGTTCTCGTAAGAGCATGTAAGATGACTGCTATGGCCTTAGAGGGCATGTAGGGCATGATGATGATGATGATGATGATGTTGCATGTTTATGCTTATTATGTATGTATGATGTTGCCCTGTATGATGATGATGAATGTGTATGATATGTTCCTTATTATGATGTATGCTTATCTTTCTTGTGGCTTTACATGTCATGCTAATGAATGAATGAATGAATGAAGTATTATGTAATGTAAGCGAAAGATAATGAAAGAGGAACATGAAGTAAGAATGCATGCATTAATGAATGATGAATGAACGAAAGAAAGGCTTGCAAGCATATATATTGGGGTGAGCGACTTTGTGTTGCAAAAGACTCGGATGAAGTGCAATCATTTAGATTGCCTATGAGGTGAGCAACCTTGTTGTTGCAAAGATCGAGTAAAGTGCTATCGTGATGTTGCCTTGGGGTGAGCAACCTTGTTGTTGCAAAAGACTCGGATAGCTTGCTATCGTGATGGGCAATGAGGTGAGCAACCCTAGGGGTGCAAAAGACTCGGATAGCGTGCCAATCATTGAGATTGCCATTGAGGTGAGCGACTATGTTGTCGCAAAAGACTCGGAAGAAAGAAAGAATGAACGAAAAGAATGGAAGATAATGAAATAGATGAAAGATAATAATGATATATCTGTGTATACGTATGTGAATGATCGCATGATAAATAAATAGTTTTCAATGAAAGTAAAGTATATTTATTTTATAAAACTAGAACTCACTCAGCAACGTTGACTTTATTACGTTTTCCAGTTGGCAGGTAAATGATTGATTGCTGAGGATGGCACGGCAAGGCTACTCAGCTCTTTTTGGATGGCATTCAATTCTTTTGATTAATGTTTTTGCATTGTAATGCGAACAAGCCTATTTTGTAACGAATGTTGTATTAACTTGCAAAAGCATTTATATAGAAATGAAAGTGTATTAATGTTCGTGCAATGTTTTGATTTGGTTTTTATGAGATAATGTAATATATGTTTTACGTGCGATGAATGACCAACTGTAAGCATCCCGGGAACGGGGCCTTACAAGTTGGTATCAGAGCTAAAGTTTAAGTGAAATTGGTAAATTTCAAAATAAACCTTAACTTAAACTGAAAATGGGACGAAAAGGGGAATGAGATGCCAAACTGAGTAGCTGCGTGCCATCAGGTATTTTTTTTAAGGTTAACTGGTTTATGTGCGCATGGTATATGTTATGTGTTGTATGTAGATTTGAATACTGATGTAGTCAGGACAGGTAATACTTGGGGTATGAAAGAGTACAGTAAGTGGCTAATACAACTTGCCACTGTAATTAGGGACTTACTATACTTGACATAAACTGAGTTGTTTCTTGAATGACCGTGTTGGTGTTGAATCTTTCAGTGTGATAGAGGATGGCTGGTGGTAGATCTTCTAGAGCTTCTAGGGGTGGAGGCCGTGGGGCCCTGATGCTGAACCACGCCCTAAAAGAGGAAGGCCTAGAGCTGAGAAAGAGGTTTTTGCAGAACCTGAGACTCCTCATCCAGAAGCTGGGGATGAGAGTGCGAACTTGAGGGCCTCGGTAAAGGAGGCTGTTGTTGAGGAAGTACATCACGTCATGCAGACAATCTTACCGTCTGTGGTGACCGAAGTCATCAAGGATTGTGAAGGAAGGGGAAAGGAAGGAGAGAAAACCGGGCCTCGGGGGAGCAACCGGAGCCTGAAACGATCTTCTCCGATAATGAGGAGGAGAGAGAAGAGGAGCCTGTGCGAGAGAGAGGTGGCACGAGGCTGTAACTATGGGTGTTTATGAGATGCAAGCCCCCTACTTTTGACGGTAATGGCAATGTGCGCTGCTCACCGATGGGTGAGAAATGGAGGCTGTTCTCGACATCAGCGAGTACCGGGAAGATCAAAAGTAAAGTTTGCCACCCATTCATTTGTGGACTCGGCACTATGCTAGTGGGACAACATTGTCCAAGCGGAGGGTAAGCGGGCAATCGGGAGAATGAGGTGGCCCGAACTGAAGAAGATGGTGATCGAGGAGTTTGTCCTCATCGGGAAATGGATAAGGTTGAAAAGGAGTTTCTGCAACTGGAGGCGGGAACCATGACACACCAACTGTCGCACGGTCCGGTGCTTTAACTGTGGTGAAGAGGGTCACGTGCTCAAAGATTGTAAGAAGCCGAGGGCTGAGAGCTCATGGCAAAGAGGACGGGAGGGTGATGGACCGAGGGCGAGCGCAGGGCATTCACCATGACACAGGAGGAAGCTAGAACGGACCTGATGTCGTGTCCGGTACGTTTATGGTGAACCAAACTTTAGTTTCTTGTGTTATTTGATTCGGGTGCCGGTAAAAGTTTATTTCTGCTGCTTTCTGTGCTAAGCTGCCTGTTAGTAGTAGATTGTTGATGGCCCTTCGATGTAGAAATTGCCATAGGTAAGTCTACCAGAATTTCTGAATGATAGAGAACTGTGATGTGGAGCTCGAGGGTCATAATTCCTGTTTCCTGTTAGACCGTTTGTGATGACCTTAGGTGGTTTTGATTTGGTTCTTGGGATGGATTGGTTAGCAGACTTTGAGGCGAACATTGTGTGTCGCAAGAAAGATGATTCGGTCGATGTCGGTTGTCGGCTCCTGACGGTAGTACAGTGACGGTTTATGGTGATCGGGTTACTACGAGTCCGAAAGTGATCTCGATGGCGGTGGCGGGGAAGTGTATGAGGCGTGGATGTAGTGCTATTTGCCTATGTAAAGGATGTGGATACGCCAACACCACAACTAGCCGATGTACCGGTTGTGTGTGACTTTCCAGATGTGTTCCCATAAGACTTATCAAGATGTGCCACCTGACAGAGAGATCGAGTTTCAGATTGATCTGATACTGGGTGCCCAACCTGTTGCCCAAGGCACCGTATCGGTTGGCTCCGACCGAGATGAAAGAGTTGATGGGAGCAGCAGTTGCAAGAGTTGCTTGATAAGGGTTCATTAGACCGAGTATCTCCCTTGGGTGCTCCGGTCCTGTTTGTAAAGAAGAAGGACGGTAGTATGAGGATGTGCATCGACTACCGCGAGTTGAGTTGAACAAGTTGACAGTGAAGAATCGATACCCTTTACCGAGGATAGATGATTTGTTCGATCAGCTTCAGGGTGTCAGTTGGTTTACGAGAATAGACCTCCGGTCTGGTTATCTCAGTTGAAGGTGAAGGAGCAAGATATTCCTAAGACAGCTTTCCGTACGCGCTATGGTCACTACGAGTTCCTAGTCATGTCTTTTGGTTTGACCAATGCGCCAGCTGCTTTTATGGATTTGATGAACCGTGTGTGGTCGGCCTATGTTGGATAAATCAGTGATTGTGTTTATTGATTATATCCTGATTTACTCGAGGGAGCGAAGCAGAGCATGCCGGCCGCATTCGGGAGGTTCTAGAGACGTTGAGAAAGGAGAAGTTGTATGCAAAATTCTTCCAAGTGCGTGTTCTGGTTGCGCGAAGTTCAGTTCTTGGGTCATGTGGTGAATCCGATGGGATTATGGTGGCCCCGGCGAAAGTGGGGCGCGTTATGCAATGGAAGTCACCAAGGACGCCATCCGGATTCGTAGTTTCTTGGGTTTGGCGGGCTACTATAGAAGATTCATCTAAGATTCTCCAAGATTGCTTCTCCACTAACCAAGTTGACCCGAAAAGATGTGAAGTTCGTATGGGGTCAAGCTCAAGAGAAGGCGTTTGAAGAATTGAAGGCGAGAGTGACTCAAGCTCCTGTTCTGTCGTTACCCGATGGAAGTGAAGATCTGGGTGGTTTATTCCGATGCTTCTGATCGGGGTTGGGTGTGTTGTTAATGCAGAGATGAAAGGTTATAGCCTATGCATCCGACAGTTGAAGTTCATGAGGTCAATTATCCTACTCATGACTTGGAGCTAGCAGCGTGGTCTTTGCATTAAAGATTGGATGAGGCACTATCTGTACGGGACGAAGTGCACTCATATTCCACTGACCACAAGAGTCTTAAGTACTTCTTTGAGCAGAAGGATCTGACATGAGGCAGGAGACGGTGGTGGTGGAACTTATAAAAGACTATGACTGCGAGATCCACTACCATCCGGGCAAGGCCAACGTGGTGGTTGATGCCCTTAGCCGGGAAAGAGAGACCGAACCGTTGGGTGAAAGCGTACCAGTTGATCATGACCCCCGATGTGATGTGAAGAGGTTAAAGAGTTCAAGATGAGGCATTGAAAGAAGCATTAAAGAAGATACTTTAATTCTGAGAGAATGAGAGGTCTGGTTTGGTGTAACTGTTTTGTAACATCCGGAAATTATTTTGAAACGGCGAAGAAAGAAAAGAAATAAAGTCCAAAGTCGAGGGACCAAACTCGCCAACGAAGAAAAGTTGGGAGATGTGGGGTATGTGTAGGGAGAGGGCAGCCCACTCTCCCCACACACACCAAAATTTCAGCTCACAAAGAAGAGAAAGAAGAGAAGAGAGAAAAAGGAGGAGAAAAAGGAGAAAAGTGTGTTTCGGGTGATTCGGGTGTCCAAATCCGTCGAGTAGCAAGCCAAATCAAAGCTCTTGTCTTTGTGCTCGATTGTCTGAGTTCTAGGACCCCACTTTACTCGTTTTCAACTGATTTTGGGGCTGGAAAATGTTCAAAACCCGTTTTTATGTAGTGTGTGTTTGACCATTTGGGTGTTGTGATGTGTGATAGTGTGTGATGTGTATGATGGTTTAGAGTATGACTTCGGGCTTGTGTGTGCTTGTTTGGTGTTATGGTATGCATTCCTAAGGTCCAGGAGGGTTAATTTAGGCTTAGAATGCATTTGGATGAGCTTGGAGGCCCAAAATGGCAGATTGGGTTCGGGATGAACTCCATTCTGCATCAGCTAGGGCTAGGCGACCGAATGAAGGCCATACGGCCGAATGAGGGAGATTGGATTCATTCGCACAATTGAGGGTTCAATCGCACGACTAAGGTTTCAGTCGCACGACTGGGAGTCCAGTCGCATGGGGATTGTACGACTGAGGGTTCAGTCGCATAGATGCTTAGTCGCATGAGTCCATTCGCATGAGGTTAGTCGCATAGGTGCCCATTCGCAGTAATCCCATTCGCACAAGGTCCATACGCACGGTTGGATGTTCATTCGCATAGATGACCATCTGCAAGAGCCCAGTCGCATGATGTTCAGTCGCATGGAGGCCATGCGACTGAAGAGTGTCCATACGCCCGAACAGGGCTGTTGCACTCGAAGGAATGTGTAGTTTGACTTCTGGCCTTCGGGGAAAGGTGCAGATGTAAGTGTTGACGTAAGGTAACCTGTATGAGCATTGAAGAGGATGGTTATAGCCTTAGAGAGCATGTAGGGCATGATGATGATAATGATGTTGCACGTTTATGCATATTATGAATGTATGATGTTGCCCTGTATGATGATGAATGTGTATGAATGTTCCCTATTATGATGTATGCTTATCTTTCTTGTGGCTTTACATGTCATGCTAATGAATGAATGAATGAATGAAGTATTATGTAATGTAAAGTGAAAGATAATGAAAGAGGAACATGAAGTAAGAATGCATGCATTAACGAATGATGAATGAACGAAAGAAAGGCTTGCAAGCATATATATTGGGGTGAGCGACTTTGTGTTGCAAAAGACTCGATGAAGTGCAATCATTTAGATTGCCTATGAGGTGAGCAACCTTGTCGTTGCAAAAGACTCGAGAGTAAGTGCTATCGTGATGTTGCCTTGGGGTGAGCAACCTTGTTGTTGCAAAAGACTCGGATAGCTTGCTATCGTGATGGGCAATTGGGTGAGCAACCTTAGGGGTGCAAAAGACTCGGATAGCGTGCAATCATTGAGATTGCCATTGAGGTGAGCGACTATGTTGTCACAAAAGACTCGGAAGACAGAATGAACGAAAAGAACGGAAGATAATGAATGAGATGAAAGATAATAATGACATTATCTGTGTATGCGTATGTTGAATGATCGCATGATAACGGAATGTTTTAATGAACGTAAAGTATTTTTATTATTAAAACTAGAACTCACTCAGCAACGCTGACTTTTATTACGTTTTCCAGTTGGCAGGTAAATGATTGCTGAGGATGGCACGGCAAGGCTACTCGGCTCTTTTGGATGGCATCCAATTATATAGCTTTTGTGATGTAATGCAAACATGAATTTTGTAACCGGATAATGATGTATTATTTGGTAAAAGTAATTATAATGAAACGTGATGTCATTTTTGAATGTTTTCGCTGCAATGAATTCTTAATGTATTGTAATTATATGTTTTATGTGCGATGAATGACCACTGTAAGCGTCCCGGGAACGGGGCTTTACAAGTTGGTATCAGAGCCAAAGTTTAAGTGAAATGGGTAAATTTTCAAAATAAACCTTAACTTAAACTGAAAATGGGACGAAAAGGGAATGGGATGCCAAACTGAGTAGCTGCGTGCCATCAGGTATTTTCTTAAAGTTAACCGGTTTATGTGTGGCATGGTATATGTTATGTGTTGTATGTAGATTTGAATACTGATGTAGTCAGGACAGGTATACTTGGGGTATGAAGAGTACAGTAAGTGGCTAATCACAACTGGCCACTGTAATTAGGGACTTACTATACTTGATATAAACTGAGTTGTTTCCTTGAATGACCGTGTTGGTGTTTGAATCTTTTAGTGTGTTAGAGAATGGCTGGTGGTAGATCTTCTAGAGCTTCTAGGGGGGAGGCCGTGATGGCCTGTTGCTGAACCACGCCCTAAGAGAGGAAGGCCTAGAGCTGAGAAGAGGTTCCTGAAGAACCTGAGACTCCTCATCCAGAAGCTGGGGATGAGAGCGCGCGAACTTAGGGCCTCGGTAAAGGTGGCTGTTGTCGAGGAAGTACATCAGGTCATGCAGACAATCTTACCGTCTGTGGTGACCGAAGTCATCAAGGCCGTGAAGGAAGGGGAAAGGAAGGAGAGAAAACCGGGCCTCGGGGAGCAACCGAGCCTGAAACGATTTTCTCCGATAATGAGGAGGAAGAGAGGAGAGGAGCCCGTGCGGGAAGTGGCACGAGGCTGTAATACGGGGTGTTTATGAGATGCAAGCCCCCTACTTTCGACGGTAATGGCAATGCTGCCGCTGCTCACCGATGGGTGAGAGAAATGGAGGCTGTTCTCAACATCAGCGAGTGCCGAGAAGATCAGAAAGTCAAGTTTGCCCCACCCACTCTTTCGTGGACTCGACACTATGCTGGTGGAACAACATTGTCCAAGCAGAGGGTAATCGGGCGATGGGAGAATGAGGTGGCCCGAACTGAAGAAGATGGTGATCGAGGAGTTTTGTCCTCATCGGGAAATGGATAAGGTTGGAAAGGGAGTTTCTGCAGCTGGAGGCGGGAACCATGACACGCCAACAGTACACCCCACGAAGTTCAACGAGATGGCACGTCTGGTGCCGGATCAGTGCGCCTCTGGTCCCGAAAGATCAAGAGGTATATACAAGGGTTTGACGCGGATATTCGCATAGTCGCACGCATGACCCCGCCCGCCGAGCCACGTTTAGGTCGGCGGTGGATTTGGCGGAAGATTGTATGATGAGAGACGGTGGGTGGTGACTGATGGTGGCAGGAAGAGCGGTGGTGACGGAACTGGCAGGGGAAGAGGTTTGGTCGGGGTAATGCCTCGTCGGTACAAGAAGGCACGGGTGGATGATCGCCGTGTGGTCATGTCAGGTGCGGGATCGAGAAGGTGTGGTAAATGTGGACGGGAGCATAGCGGGGAGTGCAGGTTTGGGTCGAACTTTGCTTCAGGTGTGGAAGGCGGGGCACATGGCAAAGGACTGTCGTGCGGTCCGATGCTTTAACTGTGGTGAAGAGGGTCACGTGCTCAAAGATTGTAAGAAGCCGAGGGCTGAGAGTTCAGGGGCAAAGAGGACGGGAGGTGATGGACCGAGGGCAAGCGCCAGGGCATTCACCATGACATAGGAGGAAGCTAGAACGGACCCTGACGTCGTGTCCGGTACGTTTTTGGTGAACCAAACTTTAGCTTCTGTGTTATTTGATTCTGGTGCTACTAAGAGTTTTATTTCTGCTGCTTTCTGTGCTAAGCTGCCCTGTTAGTAGTAGATGTGTTGATGCGCCCTTCGATGTAGAAACTGCCATAGGTAAGTCTACCAGGATTTCTGAGATGATAAAGAATGTGATGTGGAACTCGAGGGTCATAAGTTTCCTGTTAGACCGTTTGTGATGACCTTAGGTGGTTTTGATTGGTTCTTGGGATGGATTGGTTAGCGGACTTCGAGGCGAACATTGTGTGTCGCAAGAAGATGATTCAGTTGTTGGCGCCTGACGGTAGTTCAGTGACGGTTTATGGTGATCGGGTTACTACGATTCCGAAGGTGATCTCGATGGCAGTGGCAGGAAAGTGTATGAGGCGTGGGTGTAGTGCCTACTTGGCCTATGTAAAGGATGTGGATACGCCATCACCACAACTAGCCGATGTACCGGTTGTTTGTGACTTTCCAGATGTGTTCCCAGAAGACTTATCAGGAGTGCCACCTGACAGAGAGATTGAGTTTCAGATTGATCTGATACCGGGTGCCCAACCTGTTGCCAAGGCACCATATCGGTTGGCTCCGATCGAGATGAAAGAGTTGATGGAGCAGTTGCAAGAGTTGCTCGATAAGGGGTTCATTCGACCAAGTATCTCTCCTTGGGGTGCTCCGGTCCTGTTCGTAAAGAAGAAGGACGGTAGTATGAGGATGTGCATCGACTACCGCGAGCCGAACAAGTTGACAGTGAAGAATCGATACCCCTTACCGAGGATAGATGATTTGTTCGATCAGCTTCAGGGTGCCAGTTGGTTTTCAAGAATAGATCTTCGATCTGGGTACCATCAGTTGAAGGTGAAGGAGCAGGATATTCCTAAAATAGCTTTCCGTACGCGCTATGGTCACTACAAGTTTCTTGTCATATCTTTTGGCTTGACCAATGCGCCAGCTGCTTTTATGGATTTGATGAACCGTGTGTGTCGGCCTATGTTGGATAATTCAGTGATTGTGTTTATTGATGATATCCTGATTTACTCGAGGAGCGAAGCAGAGCATGCCGGACACATTCGGGAGGTTCTAGAGACGTTGAGAAGGGAGAAGTTGTATGCGAAATTCTCCAAGTGCGCGTTCTGGTTGCGCGAAGTTCAGTTCTTGGGTCACGTGGTGAATCCTGACGGGATTATGGTGGACCAGGCGAAAGTGGAGGCGGTTATGCAATGGAAGTCACCAAAGACGCCATCCGAGATTCGTAGCTTCTTGGGTTTGGCGGGTTACTATAGAAGGTTCATCCAAGACTTCTCCAAGATTGCTTCTCCACTAACCAAGTTGACCCGAAAAGATGTGAAGTTCGTATGGGGTCAAGCTCAAGAGAAGGCGTTTGAAGAATTGAAGGCGAGATTGACTCAAGCTCCTGTTCTATCGTTACCCGATGGAAGTGAAGATCTGGTGGTTTATTCCGATGCTTCTTACTCGGGGTTGGGGTGCGTGTTAATGCAGAGAGGAAAGGTCATAGCCTATGCATCCCGACAGTTGCAGGTTCATGAGGTCAATTATCCTACTCATGACTTGGAGCTGGCAGCCGTGGTCTTTGCTTTAAAGATTTGGAGGCACTATCTTTACGGGACGAAGTGCACCATATTCACTGACCACAAGAGTCTGAAGTACTTCTTTGAGCAGAAGGATTTGAACATGAGGCAGAGGCGATGGTTGGAACTTATAAAGGATTATGATTGTGAGATCCACTACCATCCGGGCAAGGCCAACGTCGTGGCTGATGCCCTTAGCCGGAAAGAGAGGCCCGAGCCGATTCAGGTGAAAGCCTATCAGTTGATCATGACCTCTGATGTAATGAAGCAGGTTAAAGAGTTTCAAGATGAGGCGTTGAAAGAAGGTCATCTTGACTCTGAAAGAATGAGAGGTCTGGTTGGAGAATTGGGTGAAAACACGCTCGGTGTTAGAACCCGATTTGATCGTGTGTGGATTCCTCGTTTTGGGGGTCTACGGGTGAAGATAATGGATGAAGCTCACAAGACTCGGTATTCCATTCACCCTGGTGCCACGAAGATGTACCATGACATGAAGAGGGATTATTGGTGGCCGGGTATGAAGCGCGATGTGGTGGAGTATGTGAGTAAGTGCCTTACTTGCTTACAGGTGAAGGCCGAGCACCAAAAGCCGTATGGGAAGATACAACCTTTGGATATACCGGAATGGAAGTGGGAGCACATCACCATGGATTTCATTACAAAGCTGCCGCGTACCCGAAAGGGTATGATGCCATATGGGTGATAGTTGATCGTTTGACGAAGAGTGCTCACTTCCTACCGATCCGCGAGACATATTCATCTGAGAGGTTGGCTGATCTGTTCATCAAGGAGATCGTGACTCGTCATGGTGTGCCGGTGTCTATTGTGTAGGATCGCGACACTCGGTTTACATCTAAATTCTGGAAGAAGTTCCACGATGCTATGGGGACGAGGTTACACATCAGCACGGCTTATCATCACCAGACTGATGGTCAGTCCGAAAGGACCATTCAGACACTGGAAGACATGCTTCGGGCATGTGTGATTGATTTTGGTGGAAGTTGGGATGACCACCTACCGTTAGCCGAATTCTCATATAACAACAGTTATCATACCAGCATTGGCATGCCCCCATATGAGATGCTATACGGTAGGAGATGCAGAACGCCCGTTTGTTGGGGTGATATTGGTCAGAAGGAATTGGGGAGCGTCGAGGTAATCGAGGCTACGACTGAGAAGCTTGAGAAGATTAAAGCCTTCATGAAGGCAGCCAAAGACAGACAGAAGTCGTATGCTGATAAACGACGCAGGCGATTGAGTTCCAGGTGGGTGACCGGGTTATGTTGAAGGTCTCACCTTGGAAGGGTATCATTCGCTTCCGAAAGCGGGGCAAGTTGAGCCCAAGGTATATAGGCCCTTTCCGAATCATTGCTCAACTAGGAGAGGTGGCCTATAGACTGGAGTTGCCAGATGAGTTAAGTGGAATTCACCCGACATTCCATGTATCTCATCTAATGAAGTGCTTAGCAGATGAAGATATGATTGTCCCATTGGAAGACATAGAAGTAGATGAACGGCTCAATTATGTGGAGCAACCAGTGGCAATCATCGACCGAAAGGAGAAAAGGCTAAGGAATAAAGTGGTTCCTCTTGTGCGTGTACAGTGGAAGCACAGGAAGGGATCCGAGTCAACGTGGGAGACCGAGGAAGAAATGAGACAGCATTATCCACGTTTGTTCGAGGAATAACAGGTTTCGGGGACGAAACCTATTTAAGGGGGGTGGACTTGTAACATCCGGAAATTTATTATTTTGAAGCCGGTGAAGAAAGAAAAGAAATAAAGTCCAAAGTCGAGGGACCAAACTCGCCAACGAAGAAAAGTTGGGAGATGTGGTGGTATGTGTAGGGAGAGGGCAGCCCACTCTCCCCACACACCAAAATTTCAGCTCACAAAGAAGAGAAGAGAGAAAAGAGGAGAAAAAGGAGAAAAAGTGGTGTTTCGGGTGATTCGGGTGTCCAAATCCGTCGAGTAGCAAGCCAAATCGAAGCTCTTGTCTTTGTGCTCAATTGTGTGAGTTCTAGGACCCCACTTTTACTCGTTTTCAACTGATTTTGGGGCTGGAAAATGGTCAAAACCCGTTTTTATGTATGTGTGTGTTTGACCCATTTGGGTGTGATGTGTATGATGTGTTTAGAGTATGACTTCGGGCTTGTGTGTGCTTGAATGGTGTTATGGTATGCATTCCTAAGGTCCAGGAGGGTTAATTTAGGCTTAGAATGGGTTTGGATGAGCTTGGAGGCCGAAAATGGCAGATTGGGTTCGGGATGAACTCCATTCTGCATCAGCTAGGGCTAGGCGACCGAATGAAGGCCATACGGCCGAATGAGGGTGATTGGGATTCATTCGCACGATTGAGGGTTCAGTCGCACGACTAAGGTTTTCAGTCGCACGACTGGGAGTCCAGTCGCATGGGGATTGTACGACTGAGGGTTCAGTCGCATAGATGCTTAGTCGCATGAGTCCATTCGCATGAGGTTAGTCGCATAGGTGCCCATTCGCAGTAAACCCATTCGCACAAGGTCCATACGCACGGTTGGATGTTCATTCGCATAGATGACCATCCGCAAGAGCCCAACCGCATGATATTCAGTCGCATGGAGGCCATGCGACTGAAGAGTGTCCATACGCCCGAACAGGGCTGTTGCACTCGAAGGAATGTGTAGTTTGACTTCTGGCCTTCGGGGAAAGGTGCAGATGTAAGTGTTGACGTAAGGTAACCCGTATGAGCATGTAAGAGGATGGTTATGGCCTTAGAGAGCATGTAGGGCATGATGATGATGATGATGATGATGTTGCACGTTTATGCATATTATGAATGTATGATGTTGCCCTGTATGATGATGAATGTGTATGAATGTTCCCTATTATGATGTATGCTTATCTTTCTTGTGGCTTTACATGTCATGCTAATAAATGAATGAATGAATGAAGTATTATGTAATGTAAAGTGAAAGATAATGAAAGAGGAACATGAAGTAAGAATGCATGCATTAACGAATGATGAATGAACGAAAGAAAGGCTTGCAAGCATATATATTGGGGTGAGCGACTTTGTGTTGCAAAAGACTCGGATGAAGTGCAATCATTTAGATTGCCTATGAGGTGAGCAACCTTGTCGTTGCAAAAGACTCGAGTAAGTGCTATCGTGATGTTGCCTTGGGGTGAGCAACCTTGTTGTTGCAAAAGACTCGGATAGCTTGCTATCGTGATGGGCAATTGGGGTGAGCAACCTTAGGGGTGCAAAAGACTCGGATAGCGTGCAATCATTGAGATTGCCATTGAGGTGAGCGACTATGTTGTCTCAAAAGACTCGGAAGACAGAATGAACGAAAAGAACGGAAGATAATGAATGAGATGAAAGATAATAATGACATTATGTGCGTATTCGTATGTTGAATGATCGCATGATAAACGGAATAGTTTTAATGAACGTAAAGTATGTTTTATTATTAAAACTAGAACTCACTCAGCAACGCTGACTTTTATTACGTTTTCCAGTTGGCAGGTAAATGATTGCTGAGGATGGCACGGCAAGGCTACTCGGCTCTTTTGGGATGGCATCCAATTATATAGCTTTTGTGATGTAATGCAAACATGAATTTTGTAACCGGATAATGATGTATTATTTGGCAAAAGTAATTATAATGAAACGTGATGTCATTTTTGAATGTTTCCGCTGCAATGATTTATTAAAGTAATGTAATTATATGTTTTATGTGCGATGAATGACCAACTGTAAGCGTCCCGGGAACGGGGCTTTACAGTTGGGGAACTGGGTGAAAACATGCTCGGTGTTAGAACCCGACTCGGTCGTGTGTGGGTTCCTTGTTTTGGGGATCTACGGGTGAAGATCATGGATGAAGCTCACAAGACTCGGTACTCCATTCATCCTTGTGCCGCGAAGATGTACCATGATATGAAGAAAGATTATTGGTGGCCGGGTATGAAGCGCGATGTGGTGGAGTATGTGAGTAAGTGCCTTACTTGCTTACAGGTGAAGGCCGAGCATCAAAAGCCGTATGGGAAGATACAACCTTTGGACATTCCGGAATGGAAGTGGGAGCACATCACCATGGATTTCATTACAAAGCTGCCGCGTACCCCGAAAGGGTATGATGCCATATGGGTGATAGTTGATCGTTTGACGAAGAGTGCTCACTTCCTACCGATCTGCGAGACATATTCATCTGAGAGGTTGGCTGATCTATTTATCAAAGAAATTGTAACTCGTCATGGTGTGCCGGTGTCTATTGTGTTGGATCGCGACACCCGGTTTACATCTAAATTTTGGAAGAAATTCCACGACGCTATGGGGACGAGGTTACATATTAGCACGGCTTATCATCCCCAGACTGATGGTCAGTCAGAAAGGACCATTCAGACGCTAGAAGACATGCTTCGGGCATGTGTGATTGATTTTGGTGGAAGTTGGGATGACCACCTACCGTTAGCCGAATTCTCATACAACAACAGTTATCATGCCAGCATCGGTATGCCCCATATGAGATGCTATACGGTAGGAGATGCAGAACGCCCGTTTGTTGGGGTGATATTGGTCAAAAGGAATTGGGAAGCGTCGAGGTAATCGAGGCTACGACCGAGAAGCTTGAGAAGATCAAAGCCTTCATGAAGGCAGCCAAAGATAGACAGAAGTCGTATGCTGACAAACGATGCAGGCCGATTGAGTTCTAGGTGGGTGACCAGGTTATGTTGAAGGTCTCACCTTGAAAGGGTATCATTCGCTTCCGAAAGCGGGGCAAGTTGAGCCCAAGGTATATAGGCCCTTTCCGAATCATGGCTCGAGTAGGAGAGGTGGCCTATAGACTGGAGTTACCAGATGAGTTGAGTGGAATTCACCCAACATTCCATGTATCTCATCTAAGGAAGTGCTTAGCAGATGAAGATATGATTGTCCCATTGGAAGATATCGAAGTAGATGAACGGCTCAATTATGTGGAGCAACCAGTGGCAATCATCGACCAAAAGGAGAAAAGGCTAAGGAATAAAGTGGTTCCTCTTGTACGTGTACAGTGGAAGCACAGGAAGGGATCCGAGTCAACGTGGGAGAATGAGGAAGAAATGAGACAGCATTATCCACGTTTGGTCGAGGAATAACAAGTTTCGGGGACGAAACCTATTTAAGGGCGGTGGACTTGTAACACCCGGATATTTCTTATTTTGAAGCCGGCAAAGAAAGAAAAGAAAATAAAGTCCAAAGTCGAGGGACCAAACTCGCCAACGAAGAAAAGGATGGGAATGTGGTGATATGTGTAGGGAGAGGGCAGCCCACTCTCCCCACACACCACAATTTCAGCCATCTAGAGAGAGAAAGAAAGAAAAGAGGAGAAAAAGGAGAAAAAGGGGTGTTTCAGGTGATTCGGGTGTTCCAAATTCGTCGAGTGGCAAGCCAAATCGAAGCCCTTGACGTTGTACTCGATTGTGTGAGTTCTAGGAACCCACTTTTACTTGTTTTCAACCGATTTTGAGGCTGGAAAATGTTCAAAACCCGTTTTTGTGTGTGTATGTGTTTGACCCATTTGGGTGTGATGTGTATGATGCGTTTAGAGTACGATTTCGGGCTTGTGTGTGCTTGTATGGTGTTATGGTATGCATTCCTAAGGTCCAGGAGGGTTAATTTAGGCTTAGAATGGGTTTGGATGAGCTTGGAGGCCGAAAATGGCAGATTGGGTTAGGGATGAACTCCATTCTGCATCAGCTAGGGCTAGGCGACCGAATGAAGGCCATACGGCCGAATGAGAGGCGATTGAGGGTCATTCGCACGATTGGGATTCATTCGCACGATTGAGGGTTCAATCGCACGACTAAGGTTTCAGTCGCACGACTGGGAGTCCAGTCGCATGGGGATTGTACGACTGGGGTTCAGTCGCATAGATGCTTAGTCGCATGAGTCCATTCGCATGAGGTCAGTCGCATAGGTGCCCATTCGCAGTAGTCCCATTCGCACAAGGTCCATACGCACGAATGAATGTTCATTCGCATAGATGATCATCCGCATGAGTCCAGTCGCATGATGTTCAGTCGCATGGAGGCCATGCGACTGAAGGGTGTCCATACGCCTGAATAGGGCTGTTGCACTCGGAGGAATGTGTAGTTTGACTTCTGGCCTTCGGGGGAAGGTGCAGGTGTAAGTTACGACATAAAGTTCTCGTAAGAGCATGTAAGATGACTGCTATGGCCTTAGAGGGCATGTAGGGCATGATGATGATGATGATGATGATGATGATGATGTTGCATGTTTATGCTTATTAAGTATGTATGATGTTGCCGTGTATGATGATGATGAATGTGTATGATATGTTCCTTATTATGATGTATGCTTATCTTTCTTGTGGCTTTACATCTCATGCTAATGAATGAATGAATGAATGAAGTATTATGTAATGTAAAGCGAAAGATAATGAAAGAGGAACATGAAGTAAGAATGCATGCATTAATGAATGATGAATGAACGAAAGAAAGGCTTGCAAGCATATATATTGGGGTGAGCGACTTTGTGTTGCAAAAGACTCGGATGAAGTGCAATCATTTAGATTACCTATAAGGTGAGCAACCTTGTTGTTGCAAAAGACTCGAGTAAAGTGCTATCGTGATGTTGCATTGGGGTGAGCAACCTTGTTGTTGCAAAAGACTCGGATAGCTTGCTATCGTGATGGGCAATGAGGTGAACAACCCTAGGGTTGCAAAAGACTCGGATAGCGTGCAATCATTGAGATTGACATTGAGGTGAGCGACTATGTTGTCGCAAAAGACTCGGAAGAAAGAACGAACGAAAAGAATGGAAGATAATGAAAGAGATGAAAGATAATAATGATATTATCTGTGTATACGTATGTTGAATGATCGCATGATAAAGGAAAAGTTTTCAATGAAAGTAAAGTATATTTATTTTATAAAACTAGAACTCACTCAGCAACGCTGACTTTTATTACGTTTTCCAGTTGGCAGGTAAATGATTACTGAGGATGGCACGGCAAGGCTACTCAGCTCTTTTTGGGATGGCATTCTTTTGATTAATGTTTTTGCATTGTAATGCGAACAAGCTATTTTGTAACGAATGTTGTATTAACTTGCAAAAGCATTTATATAGAAATGAAAGTGTATTTTAATGTTCCGCTGCAATATTTTTATGAGATAAATGTAAATATATGTTTTACGTGCGATGAATGACCAACTGTAAGCGTCCCGGGGACGGGGCCTTACACATAGCCATCATTTAGAACAATAATCTTGTGGAATAACCGAATGCGGCGGCATAGCCGTCCATATGCAAACGGGATTCTTTCTTTATGTTAGTGTGTTGTTAGCTTGATTTAAGAATATTAGTGATTGTTATAAGGTTAGTAATTATTAATACGTTAATGATAAAATGATAATGATTAAAATAAAAAGAGATTTGGTAGAAGAAAGAACAATAGTAATAACATAAAGTCATGAGAACAATTAGATGTTAGGATGATTGAAATATATAATATAAAATCAATAAAAGATTACCTTGGTATTAAGAATTCTTGAAATTTCTTGTAAAATAAAATTCTTCAATTTGATCATAACCAATGGATGAAAGAAAGATATGAGAGTGAGATTTTTAGAGAATGACCAAATGGAAAGTAAGGCCTAAGCCTTGCTTTTATACTTGAGGTTAGGAGGAGGTTATGAATGGTGTTAATGGTGATTTATAAGTCTTTTAAATGGGGGTTATGATTGGAATTTGAAATAAATATAAAATTATATAATTTAAATAAATAAAAGAATAATTATAATTTAAAATTTAAATTCTTGAAGACTCTAATTTTAACAATTTTTTTATAAAATATCTATAGACTTTATAAAACCAATTTGAATAATCAATCAAATTATTTATTTGTTAGTCTTTATAACTTTTATAAAACTTCTAAACTTTATAATTTGATTATTTATTTCAGTATTTAAAATTCATAATTACTAATAAACCTTTATATAAGTTTATTAAAATTCATTTTATAACTTTATAAATTTTAATAAGTCTTTTCCATTTAGTTATTTTTTTGTAACATGATTAATAAACTTTACAATTTTATGAAAAAGAATTATTTATCAATCAATAAGTTGATTACATATTTAACGTATTTGATTCATTTATTAAGTAAATTAATAATGGAAGCTCAAAATGAGTTCGGGTTTGGGTTTTAACTTGGAAAAATGGCGGATGTTACATATATATACATATATACATATATACATATATAGATATATATATATACATATATACATATATACATATATATATATATATATATATATATATATATATATATATATATATATATATATACATATATATATATATATTGATATATGTATATATATATATATGTATATATATGTATATATATATGTATATATATATAGATATATAGATATGTATATATATGTATATATATGTATATATATATAGATATATAGATATATATATATATATATATATATATATATATATATATATATATATATATATATATACATATTTTCTGGTTAAATTTAATTCTTTTTTATTATAATTACATATAAGGGCTAAATGGTAAATTAAACATTGCAATTTGAAGTCCTGGATTTAACTGTTCCCTCCAATGTAAAAACTAGACCACTATCATTTGCTTTCGAAAACCTACGTTTCATTACAATAGGGAACATAGAACATCGTAGTTGAAGGTTAGTATACGAGATTCTCAAGAGGTTATTCTATAAAAATCAAACAAAGGATTATTGTTGTGCGATCTGACACATTGGGAGAACATTATCTGCTGCATAATGGGTACGTGTTACTTATCAATCTAAACCTGCACAACTTGGTGACATGATATATATCGGCTGATTAAGATTAACGCAACTTGAATTTACCTTATATTTTGAAACTTAGTAGGTCTGATGAAAAAAATCATGCGATGATGTAAGGCCCCGTTCCCGGGACGCTTATAGTTGGACCATCATTGCTCGTAAAACTTATAATTATATTTAACTTAAATAAACGTTGCACCGGAAACATTAAAACAACAGTCCATTTCATCATAAAAACTTTTGCAACATAATACATCATTGTCCAATTACAAAATACTTGTTCCATTACATTACAAAAGCACCATAAATATGGATGTCATCCAAAAGAGCCGAGTAGCCCCGCAGTGCCATCCTCAGCAACATTACCTGCCAACTAGAAACACAAAAAAGTCAGCGTTGCTGAGTGAGTTCTAGCTTTATAATTAAACATACTTTACTTTCATTAAAAACCATTTGTTACTTTTGCATGTGATCACACATCATACGTACACATAGATAATATCATTATTATCTTCATTATTCGTTCTTTTTTTCACTTTTCATATCTTCCGTACCAATACCATGTGCTACACCCTAAACTATATAGCTACTGGGCCGAAGTCTATAAATAGACAGCTATACATGGTGCCACAGTACAGGGGTAAGCGGTAGAGGTTCTATACAAATGGTCGATCACAAAGACGGACCCCGATGTACATCCTTCTGAGGTCGCTAACCCACACACCGTTGGACTAACATCCTTCATTGGGCGTGTTCCTTCCATACATTTGCTTGCAAGCCTTTCATTACTTTCGTTCATTTATGCATGCATTCTTTCATTTCGTTCCTCTTTTCATTATCTTCCACTTTACATTACATAATACTTTTCATTCATTTTAACACTCAAGAAAAGCCACCGGAAGACAATCAAATAAAACAAGGAACATAATAAAAGTACAGCATCATCATACAAGGCATAAGGTAAACATACATAACAACATACATAAGCAATAAACCCACATCGACAACATGCCCCAAACACTAACTGCCATTTTCGGCCTCCAAGCTCTCATAAACCCATTCTAAGCTCAAATAAACCCTCCTAAACCTTAGAAACATCTACCACAACACCAAGCAAGCACACACAAGCCCGAAATCAAACCCCAAACGAACCACACACAACACATACACACGGGTTCAACGCACACATTCAAAAACGGGTTTTCTATGAGTTCTAGCCCCAAATCAGTTAAAAACATGTAAAAGAGGGGTCCTAGAACTCACACAAACGACTACAACGAGAAGAGCTTCGAATCAACACGCTACACTTCAACTTTCACGTCCGAAATCACGAAGACGAGCCCGAAAACCCTTTTTCTCCTTCTCTTCTTCTCTTGGTTGATTTTTGGTAAGTGTGGGGAGAGTGAGGGCTGCCCTCTCCCCTCAAATACTCTCCCATAACCCCATTTTCTCTCGTTGGCGGGTTTGGTCCCCCGACTTTGGATTTTATTTCTTTTTCTTCATTCGCCGGCTTCAAAATAAATAATTGGGTGTTACAAGTCCACCCCCATTAAATAGGTTTTGTCCCCGAAACCTGTTGTTCCTCGAACAAACGTGGGTAATGTTGCCTCATCTCTTCTTCAGTCTTCCACATAGACTTAGATCCCTTTCTGTGCTTCCACTGTACGCGCACAAGTGGGACCACTTTATTCCTCAATCTTTTCTCTTTACGGTCGATAATTGCCACTGGTTGCTCTACATAATTGAACCGTTCATCTACCTCTATATCCTCCAATGGAACAATCATATTTTCGTCCGCCAAACATTTCCTCAGATGAGATACATGGAATGTCGGGTGAATTCCACTTAACTCCTCTGGTAACTCTAGTCTATAGGCCACCTCCCCCACTCGAGCAATGATTCGAAAAGGCCCTGTATACCTTGGGCTCAACTTGCCCTGCTTTCTGAACCGGATGATACACTTCCAAGGTGAGACCTTCAACATAGCCCGGTCACCCACCTGGAACTCAATCGGTCTGTGTCGTTTATCAGCATACGACTTCTGTCTATCTTTGGCTGCCTTCATGAAGGCTTTGATCCTTTCAAGCTTCTCAGTCATAGCCTCGATCACCTCGAGGCTCCCTAACTCTTTATGACCAATATCACCCCAACAGACGGGTGTTCTACATCTCCTACCGTATAACATCTCATAAGGGGGCATACCAATGCTGGCATGATAATTGTTGTTGTATTTAGAATTCGGCTAACGGTAAGTGGTCATCCCAACTTCCTCCAAAATCGATAACACATGCCCGAAGCATGTCCTCCAATATCTGAATGGTCCTCTCTGACTGACCATCAGTCTGAGGATGATAAGTCGTGCTAATATGTAACCTCGTCCCCATAGCGTCGTGGAATTTCTTCCAAAATTTGGATGTAAACCGGGTGTCACGATCGGACACAATAGACACCTGCACGCCATGACGAGTTACAATTTCCTTGATGAATAGATCAGCCAACCTCTCAGATGAATATGTCTCTCGAATCGGTAGAAAGTGAGCACTCTTTGTTAGACGGTCAACTACCACCCATATGGCATCATACCCTTTCGGGGTACGCGACAACTTTGTAATGAAATCCATGGTGATGTGCTCCCACTTCCATTCCGGGGTAAGATCAGGCGAAATGGCTTTAAAAAGCCTGATAGATATGGCACCTGATGTTAACTATGCGGAATCAAATGTACGGATGTACAGATGTACAATGAGATGGGAGTCATAACAAAAAGGACGAGATGAGGCGGAACATATCATATAAAGAGTTGTTTGTGTTGGATTTTCTATCAACAAATAAGGGCAAGGAATTAGTTACAAGTCCAGATCATGCTGCTGATTACAACATTGATATGGAGGGGTGTGTTGAGGGAAGAACAAACAATGAAACTTTTGATACGATATGAAATTGGATGAAGCAGGTATGATACTCCATTTGGCATATGTTAACCTAGCTTTTGGAAAAATATATGATGATTTATAAAGAATCATATCATTTTGAATACATCGACTTATTTTATTATGATCCGGTAAGAAAAATATGTTGTTATTGATTGATGGTATTGATTACGGGTTGATCAAAATGCATATCAGATATGAATGACATCATGGAGAGTTAGCAAAAAATGCATCTATGCATAAAAAATGTTTAAAAGTTGTTAATTATGAAAGTTAGATTCTTGGACAAAGAAAACCATTAAAATGAAGTTTAAGAATTGGATGTTAAAAAGATATTTAATTTGGTAATGATTCACATTGCAATTTGAAATACTTGATTCAACTGTTTAATCAATTGGTTTAGATTATATAATATAAAATATAAATATACATAAACATGGTTCGCAAGCTAAGATCATTAACTATTCACATTTATGTTATCACAAGTGATGAAGAGGCTTACAAAGCTAGTGAACCAAACCTTATTTACTCCCCAAATGGTTCAACCTATTGGCTTCCTGTAGTATCAACAAACTTAAAGCCTATTGTTGGTGATTTTTATTCAACATTTGAAGATGTATGATGCATATGCTGAAAGTGCAGGGTTTTCAAAAAGATTTGGAACAATAAAGCATAAAAATGGTGAAATAACACATAAATTTATAGTTTGTAACAAGTATGGAAAGTCGAAGATAGCAGCTATTGATACTTTGAAAGATAAAACATGAGGACCTTCAAGGAGAATGAGTAACTTTAAGGTTACGAACTGCAAGGCGAGTGTAAAGTTTAAAATAATACAGGAAACTTCACAATATTGTTTGTATAATTTTGTTGAGGCACATAACCACAATCTGCTGGATGTTGAATATATGATGTTTAGTAAAGCTAGAAGAAAGTTACACTATGCAAATAAAAGGTACAATCTAAGACTGTCAACATCGAATATAGGACCAAGTATTGCTTATAGACTTAGATGCTTGAGTAGTGGTGGTCATAGTCAGGTGCATGGGAATGTTGAAGATTATCAGAACTTTAGAAGAGATATGAACCTCTACATTGTTTTAAGAGACACACAAATGTTTGTTGATAGAATGGCAACGAGAGTGAAAAACAACCAAAAGTATTCTTTTGATTAGAAAACAGAAACTAATGAGCTGGTCCTTATATTTTGGGCTGATGAGATTGCAAAGGCAAATTATGATGCATTTGGTGATGTCCTAGCTCTTGATGCAACATATCGAATGAACAGGTACAAATTGTGTCTCTCTAGGCATTTTCAAAATATTTTGGAACCAAGAAAGAAAAGGCATTTTTTAAAAGAATTATTTTTAATGCAGGTATAAGATGGTGTTTATGCCATTCAATAGCGTTGATCATCACACAAGAAGTGCGCGTTGACTAAAAGGGATAACATAGAGTCATACAAATGGATTCTAGAATAATTTATGAAGGCTCATGGAAAACAACTGAAACTAGTCCTAACCGATCAAGATTCAGCTGTAAAGGTTGTGGTGGAAACAACCCTACCAGAATCATCACAACGGTTGTGCATGTGGCATGTAATGGACAAGCTACCTATTAAGGTAATGAGTAAATAATTTGAGACATTGTTAAAAAAATTTAAACACACTGGTTGCATTTTTTTTGGGTGTGATCATTATTATGGATATATTATACATGAACAGGAGATCTTCTGGCAAATACTGATATGAGAAAGAGAATAAATAAATTAGTTTGGAGCACGTATGTCACACCTACTAAATTTGAGGAAGGTTGGCTTAAGATAATAGATGATTACAATTTACATGACAACAAATGGATACATGATATTAGATTAGGGAACGATGGATTTTGGGGTTTTTTAGGGAAGTTCCGATGTGCTGTTTGATGAAAACCACATCAAGGTCAGAGAGCGCTAACTGTTGGATCTAGTCTTGATAGGTCTAGATACATTGTATAGGCTTAGAACTTTAATCAATTTTTGTTATAAACTATTGTAGATCATTATCTTATGTATGCTATGTATATATATAAGTTAACCCATAGCTTTGTTGATTTGTGTGATTGCAGGCTTAACATCATACTTAGTCAAATTTGTAAATTGACTAAGTGTTGGAAACATCTACGAATGAACAATTTGTTCTTCCATAGATAATCTGTTACGGATAGATAATCTACTGCAGATGAATAACTTGCTGCGGATGAAGTCTACCAAGTGAAGATTCCTACGGAAGACATAACTCCTACGGAAGACTAATGACCTACGGAAGACCAACACTTGCAGGTACTTCACCAAGTACATTAAGTCAACAAGTCAAACACTGAGTGATGTCCTATAGTCAACTCCTACGGATGACTTTAACTCAGTCAGAGAATGTGTCATATCATTACATTCTCTGAGTAACTTTCTTACCACGGTTTTAAAGTTACTGTTTCCAAGAAATTCACTACTACCCTAACAGGATATTCCTGAGCCTATAAATACAAGGCATAGGCTCACACTTTGAGGCATGTCAATATACCTAACAATACCGTCAACCAATACATTAATCAATCAAAAAACCCTAGTTGCTAGTGATCCAAAACTTACGATCAAACCCTAGCGGCCGCAAAAACATTTACACCAAAATCATCAATAGAATCATAGCAATAATCATTATTGGCAATTATTATTTGTTATTTTGTAATCATTAATTTGTTTTAATAAAATACCTTTGAATCAAATCGTATTTGTTCATTTATTGCCCTTAATTGTATTGTTCTTCATTATTACTTCTTATTGTAATTGTTATTCCGTATTCAATCAATTAAACAACGAATAGTGATAATTCCACGAGCATTATTCAAATTCAATCTTACCTGATAATTCCCGATTGCAATCCTTGGATTCACAGGTTGTATCAGAGCCAAGTGCTCATTGATTTAGATCGATTGATCTATCAGTGTTAGATTCATTTGATTAATTGTTTATATCATTATATCTATCAGTTTTCTGATCAGATCTATTGATTCTGAGTAAAATTGTTTTTAAGTGTTCATAACATCTTTAGAGTTCATAACTCAAATTCAAGGATGTTACAGAATGAACTGATCAACATATAAGTTGAGTTAGGCTATTTGATAGCTAACAAAGGCATTGTACTCAATAATTTGGTGTAAATCAATTAAGAAAACAATCATACCATGATTTATCGTTCAGCGAGCATTATTACATTGCTTGGTTAACATTAATCAACATTCTCATAAATTGATACGTAGATCTGTATTATTGATTGATAATCAACAATTGTTTAATTCAATTGAACAAAAACATACAAACAAACATTCTCGATTTGATATTAGTTTTAATATTCATTAAGTGGATTGACTGATTTGTGACTGCAACATCTTAATTATTCGATAATTACGAGTTTGTCATTAATTAGTTCACTACAAAAATAATTATGTTTTAGTTGAAAAATTAATACATTAACTAAAATGAGTACTTCTTTTGGTGGATCATCATACCAACCCCCAAAGTTAATAAACTAAAGTGGATTTTAAATCCTGGAAAATCAAATTCAGGAATCATGTGAACTACTCTGAATTGGATTTGTGGGTATTAATAACTGAAGGTCCTTATATTCCACCAGCTCTTGGACCGGATTATAAAGACAATAATCAACCCATAAATACAAAAGATCTATCACCTGAGGATGTTAAAAAGGTTAAAGTCGATATTAGAGCTTACAGCTTACTCAATATGGCTTTACCTGGAGATGTACTAATCAGGTGTGAGAACTATGAAACAACAGACTCCTTATGGAAGATTCTTCACACACTCTGTGAAGGGAGTGATGAAATCAGTCTTATAAGGAAGGATACTCTTCGCTCCTAATATGAAACATTCTATCATATTGAGGGTGAATCAGTTCCTCAACAACTCCATAGGTTTATGCAATTGGTGATCGAGATGAACATCTTGGAAATAAAATATACCAATGAGGAGTTAAACAAAAAGATGCTCCATACTTTGCCTCAAAGTTGGAGGCAGACTATATCCATGTTCAAGAATACCCTTGATCTTAAAACCAGTGGTTTAGATACATTGGTAGCTAAAGTAGAAGCTCTTGAAATGGGTGAAAAATCAAGAAACAAGAGTGTGAAATCACATGTTGCTCCTTATCAATTTAAAGAAACTAAAAGGGCTTGAAGTGCTTTTATTTCTAACCATGATGATGACAACTCTTGTACTTTGAGTGAAGATGAGGAAGAAGTTAGTTTCTATGCCTCAAAGCCTTCAAGATCAACCTCTCAAAGTATGTCAACAAAGGAGAAAGGAAAATCTGATGAAATAAAAGATCCATCTGCATCATCAGCAAAAGCTTCCTCCAACAAAAACAATGAAGCAGAGCCCATCACTGTGATTCTAGACTCTAAAGAACAAAACGAAGCATTTGCAGCTTTCAGCTCGAGCTTCCAAGCTTATTTGGGCAGCACTCTAACACCAGCTAACATTTGTTAACAAGATCTGGAAGAACTTAACCCAGATGAAGTAAAGGAAATGGACATCCAGTGGCAAATGGCAATGATTGCATACAGAGCCAAGCAATATCTAAGGAGAAACAAAAACTTGGCTACAGCAGGTACAAAAACCAAGATTGGGGTTGTAAAGTCAAAGGTGAGATGTTTCAAATGCAATCTTTATGGACATTTCTCAAGGGGGTGCAATCAACAATCAACTTCTGACATGAGGCAAAATCAACAATATCAGTCTCATCAATATCAATCTCATCAACCATCATCAACTCAAAGATCCTTCAGACATCATCAGCTAACTAACTCATCCCCACCAGCCACAAGTTCATAAGCAGGGCCATGCAACTCAAAAGAAACTAGACTTATAATTTTGCAAGATGGAACATATGTGTGGAGCATGTATGAGAAGGAGGTGTTGGAAGAAAATCAAGCTCTAATGGTCAAGATGGATAACAAAGTCCCACCTATAGCGAGAGAGGTAAGGGATAGATTGTGTTTATCAATGTGTGTTGATGAAGTTGAAAGATATAAAGTCCATGCTCAACAACAGGCTAACAAAGTAAAAGAAACAATGGTTTAAATAAATCTCATGTAAGAGAGCATAAACTATATCAAATCAAAATCAACTCTCTGCAAAAAGATTTAGATAAACTTGTTCATGAAAATTACAAATTAAAAGCCCAAGTTGAGCATCTGACCACTTTCTTAACAAAATCCATGTCTGATCATGCATCCACTAAAGTCAAACTTCAGAATTTTCAATTATCATCTCAGCAAGATGAGAAACTGTTACATTCTCATATTGAATCAAAGAATAGGTATGGGTTAGGATTCAATGCTATTGAACCTCCTCTGAATGATAATTACACACCTTTATCTGAGTTGATGACAAATAATTTATCAAACCATTTTGTGCAAAACACTAACTTTGAAACAAAAATTAATCAATTGATAAATGGTAATGATTCTGAGGTGAGTGAAACTGAGTCTGAAGAATAAGTCAAACAAAATGACTCAGAATTTAACTATGATGAATGTGATGACTTGGATGATTCTGATGAACATGTTGAGAAAAATATGGATGATTTGGGTATTGGTAAGAATGTTTCATTTGAATCCATCATTCCTAAAGTTCTTGAAGAAACCAGGCTGCCTTATCCTCCTAAGCAAAGAAATATGTTGAAAAAATATGCAAGAGGATAACTCAGTTAAATGAAGGACTTCATGAGCTTAACAAACATCAAAAAACCCTTAACAACAGAAGATGGTGTGAAGTGCACATCTACGAAAGAAGTTAAAATATCTTCCGCAGAAAAAGCAAAGCAAGCACAATCAGCAGAACTCCGGAAGAAGAGAACATCTTCATTAGTAGCACATATGTGGAAGAAAAAATCTACTAAATCCGTAGAAGATCTGCGAAAGCAAAAGGCTGCAACCACCATCAAGAAAACAGAGCAACAAAAGATTATGAATCCTAAGAAACAGAAGTCATCTGCTGCTAAACAAGAACCCTTTGATATCATGTCATGGAAAAACAAAGAGTCATCAACTGCCAAGTTTGAGAAGGAATTGGCAGAATAGAAAAAGAAGAAGAAGGTGATTGTTCATGAAAGTGAGGAAGAAGAAAAGTATTGCAAATGGTGTGATATGAATAATCACAACACTGAAGATTGTTACTTCAGCAGCTACTGCTCCATTTGGAATATGAACAATCATATGACTTCTGATTGTTACTTCAACAAACATTATGCAATTTGTAACAAAAATAACCATTCCACTTAAGAATGTTATTTTAACAAAAAGAACAAGACAAAGAGCACAAAGAAGCAACAATCTGAGAAGGGTGCATCAGACTTCCAATCAAGTGATAATCCTAAAAATTCAAAGCAAAAGAAACAGCAGCAAAAACAAAAGTTGCCAAAAGCAAAGAAGCAACCATTTGCTGATAGTAAGCCTTTGAAAAAGAAGGAAAAACCGCATCCTCAACTCAAAACACCTCACAAGAAGGTTGATTTGACAGAGAAGACAACAAATGCTAATGACACTTTCTTTGATCATTTTGAAAAGGGTACTCAAATACCACAATCAAAATCAAAGGATGGTGAAACTTTCTTGAATCAAGGATCATCATCAAAATCAAAGCAGAAGTCAAACAAAGAGAAGGTTAAAGAAGAAGGGCTTAAAAAACAAAAAAACAAAGCACCACAATCTCATCTTCAACATAATCATCCTCACCACAAACAAAAGATAATGAATCAATTGACTCTAAAGTCAAGACTGAATCCTCAAGACTTATTCATGAGGGAGTAACAGTTTTAGTCGCTAGTGGTAAACCCAAGATCATTAAGGCTTGGGTTCCCTATTCTAATTGAGTTCTTTATGTATGGAGGAACAAACCTGGAGGACTGACAACAAGTGGTATGTTGATAGTGGTTGTTCCAGGCATATGATAGGAAACTGTTCTCTACTCCATGATTTCAAACATAAAAATGCCTCCTATGTGGCATTTGGTGGGGATAAGGGAGGTAAAATTGTTGGTGAAGGAATGGTAACTAATGGTGTGCTCAAATTTGAGAAAGTAAATTATTGTGAAAATTTACAATACAATTTACTGAGTGTGTCTCCAATTTGTGATCAAAATTATACCACTTTATTTTATAACACTAACTATTACATTCTTAAGCCAGGTTTTTCCATTCCATAGGATTAGATCCTTCTTAAAGTATTAAGAAAAGAAAACACATATGTTTTGGATATGAAGAATACTGCACTTACAAGCAATAAACATGCCTATTATCTAAGTCATCAGAAGATGAATCTAAGTTGTGGCATAAAATGCTCGGTCATTCCAACATGAAGAACATGAATAAATTGGTGAAAAATAACCTAGTCATTGGACTACCAAAGAGAGAATTTTCTTGTTCCAATCATTGTTTGTCATGTTATAAAGGAAAACAACATAGAGTGTCACATAAATCCAAAACAATCAACATAAACTCAACACCACTCAAATTGCTTCACATGGATCTATTTGGTCCAACCAATGTGATGAGCATTGGCAAAATGCAATATTGTTTAGTGATTGTTGATGATTTCACTAGATTCACATGGGTCTTTTTCTTAAAACAAAAGAGTGAAACATCAATTAATGGATTTTGTCACTAAGATTGAAAATCAACTTGATCTAAAAGTAAAAATTTTCAGAAGTGATAATGGATCTGAATTTGTAAATAATGTTTTAGATTCTTTTGCAGGAATAAAGGCATAGAAAGGCAATTCAATGCTTCCAGGATACCACAACAAAATGGAGTTGCTAAAACAAGAAACAGAACTATCATTGAAGCAGCAAGAACAATACTTGCTGATTCAAATTGGCAATCACCTTTTCGGCTAAAGTAGTGAACACAACATGCAATGTTCAAAATAGGACTTTAATTGTCAAAGAACATAACAAAACACCATATGAGATCTTATTTAAAAGAAAACCTTTCATATGATATCTTAGAGCTTTTGGGTGTCATGTGTCTATTTTCAACACAAAAGAACAATTGGACAAGTTTTTTGAAAAAGCCTACGATGGTTTCTTTGTTGGGTACTCCTCAACATCTAAATCATATAGAGTTTATATGCAACAACAAAAAAATTATGGAAGAATGTGACAACCGGCCTCTAGGTTGTTATCCTAACCCTAATTTACTTGCATCATTATCCGTCTTATGATTACTAATAATTGAAACAATCCAACCCTATCATGAGTTTAGAAACATTTCTTGCTATTTGATTCAATTTATGATTTCATATGATTTTATTTACTTTTAGTTAGTTTAGGTTTTACCTTTTAAAAAAATTAGTGTTCCGGGAATATTAACTAGTCACCCTTACAAAATTTAATCTCAAGTGAAACAGTTAAAAATGTGAGCATACATTCACACTTATATATATTTTCGGTTCATGCATACATGGACATGCACAAGATACTACAATTAACATCATCTACCAAATAATATATTCTACCCAATACTGCAAAACTACACTACCTAATAATCATTTACCATTAAAATTAAATAAAAAACTACCCTCACTAGATGCCAAATCAGCCGCCCCCTCTTCCCCACTCCCCTCTCTTCTACACCACCACCATATCCACCACTCTCCTCACATGCACTCCTTACAACTTTCACCCTCAACTCTCTCCCTTTTCTCTCTTATTTAGAATTCTCAGCAGAAATCACTCATTCACCTTTGCAAACTCTCTCTAATTCTCTCTACTTCAGCTCCAAAAATCGCAAACAACAACTCTCTAGCATCGGCCAACCTAAAACCGCAAGAAGGTGGCCATAATCGTGAGTTTGGGCACACCTCTACCCATTGTTCGACTTTTCCAGCTTTGTTAGAAGATTCTTCAGCTTTGTCCAAGGAGTTCTGAGCTATCCAAGACCATTTACACTCTCTAAAACATGAACAACACCAAGTGTAAGCTTCATGTCACCCGAAAATGGTCTTTTCATGTGTTTCTTTCACTTCTCTTTTAAAAACACATCCTCTCTTTGTTGTAGCAGAAACCCGAAACCATTACCTTGTTCTTGAGGAGCTTTCAACTTCACAAGAGGTATCTCACTCGTTACATTTGTCATTCTTAAGGTGGAAACCGATTTCCACCATGAAAACCCTATTTTTGGGACTTTTCGCACCATCTAACTTGTAGATCTTGTAACCCTTGAAAGCAAAACTTATAACCTTCTTGATAATGGTTTAATGAACTCTTAATAACCTGGTTGAAAGTTACAAAAGAATATACACCATGGATATGTGGTTTAGCTCAAGTTACACCTTAAAAACCTTCTTTTTACAAGATATATTGCAAGCTAAGCACTTGTTTGAAAACCCTCTTAACCAAGGCTTACAACCTGCTCATGAACGACCTTGTAACACCCTAATAATCTGGTTTTAATGTTAAATGGGGTTTCGTAGGGGTTAAACTACAAGTTTGCAAGGATTTACACATGTGTATGGTCGGTTATGGCTTAATCACTAAGTTGATGGTTCATTGTTGTGATGGTAAATTAGCCATGAGTTTGGACATAATTCAGAATTTTTGATGAATATTAAGTGTGTGACAATGGTGTAATATCTCGGAAATTAAGGACATGTTAAGATTAGAACCCATTTTGGTTAATTTCAGGACCCGGAACATGGTAAAACAACCTTAAAAATAGTAAAACATGGTTTTCACCATCTTTAAAATTATTCCAGGCTTAAAAATGATTAATAAAGTATTCTGGAGTCAATGGGTAATTTAAATGGTCAAAAGAACAATTAAATGGTGTTTCAACTAAAAACGGAATGGTGAGAAAAATCCATGAAAAAGAAGTTTACAGCTGAGATTTTATAGAAATCATGTAATTTCAGTAAGTTAAGTAATAAAAGACCTAAAGGATTTGAAAAATTGGTCAAACAAGCTTTAAATGGTCAAATACGGTCAAAACCGCGTTTTAACGGGTTAAAACAAAAAAACGAGAAACGACTTTCGACTATTAAGGAAAATTTCACAATTTAAGGACTTAAAACTTATAAAAATATCTTTTAGATGATACCTACTGGTCCAAGACTCAAATTTATGAAAACCCTAAATTAACTGTTAAAACTCTCCGGTTTTACCGCAACCGGGAGCGTTAAACGCATAGTTTTTAAACCGGACCCTCGTAAACTGAAATTTTGGAACACTTACTATATAATAAGTAAACTTTTACTCTAAGAACCTGATTTTTGGTCTTAAGTGTGATAAAGGACAAGAAACCAAACTTGAGGGTAGAAACTGTCAATTTTGAAACTTGACGGACTAAACTGTAAAATTTCCAAACTTTATAACCGACTCCTATGAAACTAATAATCACTTGAACCAAAATTTGCTTATATCCTTAACCTAATGATGTAAAAATCTCCAATTACATGAAGAAACCATGACCTGCCATAAAAGGAAACTTTTTATACAAACCTTCGCAAATCAAAGCCTTATCCGATAACTAAATTCTTGACACTCTTTGTTGCACCTTAAATGAGTTTAGAGCAGTAGCTTATCACTTAATATGTACATGTTAGGGTGCTAGACTTGAGACACTTCCGGCACACGAAGAGATATTTTGACTTAAAACCTAAGGTGAGTTCTAGTGATTCCCCTTTTTATACTACTGTTTTGGGGTGAAACATGCTCTGTTATTTATGAACTATATTTGTGCTTTACTTGATGATTGTATGTGGGATTTATGGTTACCCTGCTGATACTTATATCATGATCATTAATTCTTTCGTGAACTGCTTGTTTTATATGGATAGATCTATTTGGGGAATCCCCCACACACAGTGGCTTCCGTTCCAGAAGGGTACCCCACTGAGATCCTAAGGGGTCGTTTGTGGCATGTAACAGGTTTTGTTAAGAAACTATGGTGAACCATCCGGGCAGGTATGGTTCACTGGTTTGGGGCTCAGTTCTTCCTTCGGGAATATCCGGTTAAACACAACTTTAGAAGAGGCCAACCGGGACTGAGTGCAGGGTTGATTATGATTTTTCCCACGATGTTGAAACAATGATTATTTCCTTTTTATCAAAGAAGGATTTGTTAAGTCCTTTTTTTTAAACTTTAAGCACTTGAATTCACCAACTTTTTAGTTGACACAATTTTTTTTTGAGCATGTTTCAGGTAATTTATGAAGAGATCCTAGCTGTTGTGAAGACCTAGACTTATCCCGCGACCATGGCATTGGCATATTTTCCTTAATGAATCATTTGAACAATTTATATTTGTGTTGAACAAGTACAATTTATTTTTATGATTGGTTGTAAAACTCATTTGGGGGCTTGAATTGTTTCTCTAGCCCGGTACCCTTTTTAAAACATTTAATGCCATGTGATATCTCTTTTGAGCTCTTGTAATGGTTTGTTTCCGCTGCCATATGTTGTTGCTAGTCTGTGACGTCCCACCCTACCTGGGCCCGGGGTGTGACAGATTGGTATCAGAGCCAAAGTTGTAGAGAAGTCGGGAATACCATAGTAGACCCTAGGCTACAACCCTGATACCCTAGGACTGTCCTTGTGGGAAGTGTTGGGATGATCGGGTTGGGTAAATTGATGATTACACTTGATCAACGTAATCATGAATTTACCGGACGCGTAATTTCCATCACGGATCTTTAGGTTATGGTTGGACTTTTTCTGATTTATATTGATGATTTTGAAACTAATTTCAAAAAGGGATTTAAATGATTTTTATGATGAACTATGTTATCCGATACTATTCGAAGAGACTATTGATTTGGGCAACACGGACGATTATATGTTGGAATAACAGATACTATTGCCATCACTACTATTACTAGTACTATTATTATAATCATGAGCTATGAGAAACCAAATTACTCATGATGTATTTCTTACAGGACGCAACGATTATGGCTGATAAAGGTAAGGCGCCTGCTCACCCCGACACTGAGATCACTCCTACCGGAACCTTGAGAAGGGCGAAGCCTCAGACTGAGTATGAAGCGTACCTCCGGAGATGCGGACATCCAGGATGGATATCCGTCACGTCAGATGACACTGAAGCTTCTGAGGACTCTTCCTCCACATCACCTTCCAGAAGCCGAACGCGTTCCCACTCTCCTCACGTAGCTGCTCCTACCCACTCACCCATCCCACCTATTGGGAATAGGGGTGCGCGTACTGTCACCCGTCCTCGCAAAAGTGTTAGGCCAGGATCCTCCGTATCCTTTAGGATGCCTCCTCCTCCTCCCCCCCTGTTAGGATTCCGACTCCGGTACCTCCGCTGTGTTTGACCCACGTGATGAGCACCTGATGCCGCCGAGGCATAGTATGTATGACGGCCCTAGCGTACTGGCTGGTGATAGGTACTCCCAGTCGAGCCACCGGGCAAGTGACGTAGGACCCTCTGATGCGACACTGGATGAAATCTTGAGGACCGTTCGTCGTCATGAGTTGACTGTTCAGCACGCCACTCGAACCTCCCAGTCTGCTCAATTCCAGGCTATGATGGCTACGCAAGGAGTGCAGCGTTTGGAGCAGGAGCAGAGAAAGAAGAGTTCAGGATGGTTTGGATGGCTGAAGAAAAAGTGGATGTGAGAGTAGGGGTACGCAGCAGGATTATCTGTCTCTAGACAGTAGAAGGAAACTATTTGAATTATTATTCGATACTATTATTATTATTAACATGGGGGTGATGGCACCTTCCAATTTGTAAGAGCTTGACTCTGATTCAACTTTGCTGGATGATACTACTATCTCTATTTATCTATGAACTGTTTGTTTGGATGCTAGATTTATTGGACTATTTGTATTGAATTGCAATATGTTGTGTTGTGCCTTGAAATTGGTCCGTGCCCTTTCTATTGGTTGTCTAACTGTTATGTCATGTTTTGATTTGGACTTTGTAAGATTTTCTTAGTGGGTTGTAAATACATATGTGCACGCCATGATCCCTCTTCCCGAGGCATGGTGTAATAGGGTAATGATGCATAAGCTATTCGAAACAAATTTTGAGATGCTAAACGAATCTATTTGTGATACTATCAGAATGCCGACTCGCAGAGGAACACGATTTGGACGGCGAGGAGCCACTAGGGGCCGCCGTGAGGAAGCCAGACAGACTGGAAACCAACCTACTCCACCAGGAACTCCCCACAGGGAAAATGCTAATCAAGAAAGCGATGAAAGAATTGCTAACCTCGTAGCTCAGCAACTGGCTAACGCCATCCCGACCATTATCGCCCAGATAAATGCTGATCGGGATAATGCTAATGGTAATGATCGGCCAGCGAACGACGAGGGCCACGACGAGGAAGCCGAGGCGTTAAAGAATGGATGCTCCTATAAGACCTTCATGGCATGTAAGCCTAAGGACTTCTACGGCACCCGAGGGTGCTATAGAGACTTACAGATGGATTGACGAAATGGAAGCTGTCTTGGACATTAGCGAGTGCAAGATGGATCATATGGTGAGGTTCGCATCACAATCCCTCAAGGGATCAGCTCTTGAATGGTGGAAGTCAATTACTCAAACCCGTGGAAGAAATGTGGCTAATCGAATGAGTTGGACCGAATTCAGAGAGCTGATGACCAGCAAGTATTGCCCCATCAATCAACTCGAGAAGCTGGAGACAGAATTCCTAAGTTTGGAAATGAAAGGTCCCAACTACACGGAATATATCAATGTTTCTTAGCCCTATCCCGACTTGTTCCCCATCTAGTGACGCCCGAAGCTAAAGGTGTAGCACGGTTCATCTAGGGCTACACCCAAGAGTTAGGGGAATGGTCCGTTCCTCCCAGCCTTCAACCCTACAAGCTGTTGTTGACCTTACCAGCAGTTTGACTGATGACTTAATTAGGGCTGGATGGACTGAACAAGCAAGGGCTGATGAGAAGAGGAAGTTTGTTGGTGAGAAAAGAAAGTGGTTTGAAGTGAAGAGAGCGGTTGGAAGTAGTAGCGGGTCAGGTAGAAAGAGTTCTGAAGGTGCGAGGCGCGATGATCAGGGAAGCAAGACCCGGAGACTGTACTCGGGGACAAGCCCATTTTGCAACAAGTGCAAGTTACATCATCAAGGGGAATGTAACCCGATGCCCTGTTTTAGATGCAAGAGAACAGGCCATTTAATCAAAGACTGCACTTACGCACCAGGAAAACAATGCTATGAATGCGGAGATCCAGGGCACATGAGGAACAAGTGTCCTAAGCTGGGTAGAGACAAGGATGCCAAGCACAACAAGCCTAAGGGAAGAGCTTTGTTATGGACCCAGCTGGAGCTCGTAGGGAACCTGACGTGGTTAACGGTACGTTCCTTGTAAACAATCATCCTGCTACTGTTCTGTTCGATACTGGAGCGACTGCTAGTTTTGTCTCTAGTACTTTTAGGCCTTTGATTGACTTAGACGCGTGTGCCTTGACCGATACGTTTACCGTAGAATTAGCTGACGGTAACATTTTAGAAACTAACGAAGTCATCAGGGATTGCCCGCTGAATCTAAAGGGAAATACTTTAGGATAAACCTGATGCCCATTAAGTTAGGAGGATTCGATGTGGTTGTTGGTATGGACTGGCTAGCTAAGCATAGAGTCGAAATCGTATGTGATGAGCGTCTACTCAAGATACCGTTGAGCGACAAAGAAGTGTTAGTAGTAGAAACACCCTATACCCCATAGTATCCCACTTAAAGGCTACCAAGAGCTTAATGAAGGGATGTCCAGCTTTTATAGTTTATGTGATGAAGACCCAAAAGGAGAAGAAGATTGAAGATATTCCCGTGGTTTCTGAATACCCAGAAGTGTTTCCGGAAGACCTACCAGGACTTCCCCCGAACCGACAAGTCGAATTCCAGATAGATTTGCTGCCTGGTGCTGCACCAGTAGCCAAGGCACCGTACCGACTCGCCCCACCTGAGATGAAGGAGCTAATGGCGCAAATTCAAGAACTACTGGACAAGGGATTTATACGTCCGAGTGTCTCTCCATGGGGTGCCCCGGTACTGTTTGTGAAAAAGAAGGACGGAACCCTGCGAATGTGCATCGATTACAGAGAATTGAACAAACTGACCATAAAGAACCGTTACCCTCTTCCGAGAATAGATGACCTATTTGATCAACTGCAAGGAGCAAGTTATTTCTCCAAAATAGATTTGAGGTCAGGATACCACCAACTGAAGATAAGAGAAGAGGATATACCCAAAACGGCCTTCCGAACTAGGTATGGACACTATGAGTACTTGGTCATGCCCTTTGGACTGACTAATGCTCCAGCAGCATTCATGGACCTCATGAACCGCGTTTGCCGCCCTTACCTCGACAAGTTTGTGATCGTGTTTATCGATGACATACTGATCTACTCCCGTAGTAAAGACGAGCACGAGAAGCATCTCAGGCTAATTCTTGAATTACTCAAGAATGAGCAACTATATGCCAAGTTCTCTAAATGCGAATTCTGGATGCGTAAGATTCAATTCTTCGACCCTTCCAAGATCGAGGCCATAAAGAATTGGAAGATTCCTGAAACTCCCACGGAGATAAGGCAATTCTTAGGACTGGCTGGTTACTACCGACGATTTATAAAAGACTTCTCGCGCATAGTGCAACCTTTGACCGCACTAACCAAGAAGAACACAACCTTTGTGTGGGAGCGAGAGCAGAACGAGGCGTTTGAAACGCTTAAGTAGAAGCTATGCAGTGCACCTATCCTTGCTCTTCCAGAAGGAGTAGAAGACTTCGTGGTCTATTGTGACGCTTCGCGTCAAGGACTAGGATGTGTATTGATGCAACGCAACAAGGTGATTGCTTATGCATCTAGACTGCTGAATGATCATGAGAAGAACTATACGACGCACGATCTGGAATTGGGTGCCGTGGTGTTTGCTCTCAAAATGTGGAGGCACTACCTCTATGGCACGAAGTGCATCATTTACACTGACCATAGATGCAACACATTCTTGACCAAAAGATGCTCAACATGCGTCAGAGAAGATGGGTCGAGCTGTTAAACGATTACGAGTGCGAAATCCGCTACCATCCTGGTAAGGCCAATGTCGTGGCGGATGCGTTGAGCAGAAAGGAGAGAGAAAAGCCTCTTCGTGTACGAGCCTTAAGGATGAGTGTGTATACCAACCTTATCGCAAAACTGAAAGAAGCTCAAAACGAAGCATTAAAGGAAGAAAGGTTAAAAGAAGAAGGGTTAACCGGAATGGAAAAGCGATTTGAGACAGGGGACGATGGTACATACAGGTACGAAGGGAGACTTGGGTGCCGAAGCACGGAGGAATTCGAGAAGTAATCCTCGACGAAGCACACAAGTCTAGGTATTCGATTCACCCTGGAAGTGATAAGATGTACCAGGATCTAAAGGCACTTTTCTGGTGGCCTGGAATCAAGAAATCATCGCTATTTATGTTGGGAAATGTCTAACCTGTGCCATGGTAAAAGCCGAAAATCAAAAACCGTCAGGAACGTTACAACAACCCGAAATCCCAGAATGGAAATGGGATAACGTCACGATGGATTTTGTTACTAAGTTACCCAGAACGTTTAGAGGCCACGATGCTATTTGGGTGATAGTAGATAGGCTAACGAAGTCAGCTCACTTTTTGCCAATAAGAGAAGACTACGACATGACGAAATTGGCCCAACTATATGTCGACGAGATAGTAACGAGGCATGGAGTGCCTTTGTCAATCATCTCCGACCGTGATAGCCGTTTCACTTCTCGTTTCTGGAAATCATTCCAGCAAGCTTTAGGAACCCGTTTGGATCTAAGCACCGCATACCATCCTCAAACCGACGGTCAGAGCGAAAGGACTATTCAAACGATGGAAGATATGTTAAGAGCTTGCGTGATGGACTTTGGCGGAAACTGGGACAACCATCTCCCTTTGTTGGAATTCGCCTATAACAATAGTTACCACGCGAGTATTAAAGCCGCTCCGTATGAGGCTCTATATTGCAGGAAATGCCGATCACCATTGAGCTGGAATGAGATTGGTGATAGCCAAGTGATGGGACCCGACATCGTGTTGGAGACCACTGACAAGATCTTTAAAATAAAGGAGCGACTAAAAGCAGCCAGAGACCGGCAAAAGAAGTACGCTGATAGAAGACGGAAACCTTTAGAGTTTCAAGTGGGCGACAGGGTAATGTTAAAGGTAGCACCATGGAAGGGAAACCGTGAGGTTCGGAAAAAGAGGAAAGTTAAGCCCGAGATACATTGGACCATTCGAAATACTGGCAAGAATTGGCCCAGTGGCGTACAAGTTGAAACTACCCCAGGGGTTGAGCCACATACACGACACCTTTCATGTGTCAAACTTGAAGAAGAGTATGGTAGACAAAACCCTAGAGCTACCATTGAAAGAAGCAAGAATAAATGACAAACTGAATTTTGTGGAAGAACCCGTGGAGATCACGGACCGCTTGGTCAAGCAACTCCGGCGGAGCCGCATACCCAAGGTCAAGGTTAGATGGAACTCCAAGCGAGGACCTGAATTTACTTGGGAGCGTGAAGATGAGATGAGGAAGAATTATCCACACCTCTTCAAACCCACCCGTTCAGACTCTAATCGCGAAGCTAAAATTTCGGGACAAAATTTCCTAAACGGTGGAGAATGTGACAACCGGCCTCTAGGTTGTTATCTAACCCTAATTTACTTGCATCATTATCCGTCTTATGAGTACTAATAATTGAAACAATCCAACCCTATCATGAATTTAGAAACATTTCTTGCTATTTGATTCAATTTATGATTTCATATGATTTTATTTACTTTTAGTTAGTTTAGGTTTTACCTTTTAAAAAATTAGTGTTCCGGGAATGTTAACTAGTCACCCTTACAAATTTAATCTCAAGTGAAACAATTAAAATGTGAGCATACATTCACACTTATATATATTTTCGGTTCATGCATGCATGGACATGCACAAGATACTACAATTAACATCATCTACCAAATAATATATTCTACCCAATACTACAAAACTACACTACCTAATAATCATTTACCATTAAAATTAAATCAAAAACTACCCTCACTAGATGCCAAATCGGCCGCCCCTCTTCCCCACTCCCCTCTCTTCTACACCACCACCATATCCACCACTCTCCTCACATGCACTCCTTACACCTTTCACCCTCAACTCTCTCCTTTTCTCTCTTATATCGAATTCTCAGCATAAATCCCTCCTTCACCTTTGCAAACTGTCTCTAATTCTCTCTACTTCAACTCCAAAAATCACGAACAACAACTCTCTAGCATCAGCCAACCTAAAACCGTAAGAAGGTGGCCATAATCGTGAGTTTGGGCACACCTCTACCCATTGTTCAACTTTTCCAGCTTTGTTAGAAGATTCTTCAGCTTTGTCCAAGGAGTTCCGAGCTATCCAAGACCATCTACACTCTCCAAAACGTGAACAACACCAAGTGTAAGCTTCATGTCACCCGAAAATGGTCTTTTCATGTGTTTCTTTCACTTCTCTTTTAAAAACACCTCCTCTCTTTGTTGTAGCAGAAAGGTGACACCATTACCTTGTTCTTGAGGAGCTTTCAACTTCACAAGAGGTATCTCACTCGTTGTATTTGTCATTCTTAAGGTGGAAACCGATTTCCACCATGAAAACCTTATTTTTGGGACTTTTCGCACCATCTAACTTGTAGATCTTGTAACCCTTGAAAGCAAAACTTATAACCTGCTTGATAATGGTTTAATGAACTCCTAATAACCTGTTTTGAAAGTTACAAAAGAATATACACCGTGGATATGTGGTTTTAGCTCAAGTTACACCTTAAAAACCTTCTTTTTACAAGATATATTGCAAGCTAAGCACTTGTTTGAAAACCCTCTTAACCAAGGCTTACAACCTGCTCATGAACGACCTTGTAACACCCTAATAATCTGGTTTTAATGTTAAATGCGGTTTTGGTAAGGTTTAACTACAAGTTTGCAAGGATTTACACATGTGTTATGGTCGGTTATGGCTAAATTACAAAGTTGATGGTTCATTGTTGTGATGGGTAACTTAACTGTGAGTTTGGATATAATTTCAGAATGTTTTGGTGAATATTAAGTGTGTGGCAAATGGTTAATCTCTGGAAATTAAGGACATGTTAAGATTAGACCCATTTTGGTTAATTTCGGGACCCGAAACATGGTAAAACAACCTTCAAAATAGTAAAACATGGTTTTAACCATCTTGAAAAGTATTCCTGGCTTAAAATTGATTAATAAAGTATTCTGGAGTCAATGGGTAATTTAAATGGTCAAAAGAACAATTAAATGGTGTTTTAACTAAAAATGGTACCAACCGGGCATCGTTTTTGAGAAAAATCCATGAAAAATAAGTTTAAAGCTAAGATTTTATAAAAATCATGTAATTTCAGTATGTTAAGTAATAAAAGACCTAAAGGATTTGAAAAATTGGTCAAACAAGCTTTAAATGGTCAAATACGGTCAAAACCGCGTTTTAACGGGTCAAACGTAAAAACGAGACTTTCAACTATTAAAGGAAAAATTTCACAATTTAAGGACTTAAAACTTATAAAAATATCTTTTAGATGATACCTACTGGTCCAAGGCTCAAGTTTATGAAAACCCTAAATTAACTGTTAAAACTCTCCGGTTTTACCGCAACCGGGAGCGTTAAACGCATAGTTTTTAAACCGGACCCGTAAACTAAAATTTTGGAACACTTACTCTATAATAAGTAAAATTTTACTCTAAGAACCTGATTTTTGGTCTTAAGTGTGATAAAGGACAAGAAACCAAACTTGAGGGTAGAAACTGTCAATTTTGAAACTTGAGGGACTAAACTGTAAATATTTACCAAACTCTATAGCCGACTCCTATGAAACTAATAATCACTTGAATAAAAAAATTTCCTTATATCCTTAACCTAATGATGTAAAAATCCCAAATTACATGAAGAAACCATGACCTGCCATAAAAGGAAACTTTTTATACAAACCTTCGCGAAATCAAAGCCTTATCCGATAACTAAATTCTTGACACTCTTGTTGCACCTTAAATGAGTTTAGAGCAGTAGCTTATCACTTAATATGTACATGTTAGGGTGCTAGACTTGAGACACTCCCGGCACACGAAGAGATATTTTGACTTAAAACCTAAGGTGAGTTCTAGTGATTCCCCTTTTTACTACTGTTTTGGGGTGAAACATGCTCTGTTATTTATGAACTATATTTGTGCTTTACTTGATGATTGTATGTGGGATTTATGGTTACCTGCTGATACTTATATCATGATCATTAATTCTTTCGTAAACCGCTTGTTTTATATGGATAGATCTATTTGGGGAATCCCCCACACACAGTGGCTTCCTTTCCAGGAAGGGTACCCCATTGAGATCCTAAGGGGTCGTTTGTGGCATGTAACAGGTTTTGTTAAGAAAATATGGTGAACCATCCAGATAGGTATGGTTCACTGGTTTGGGGCTCAGTTCTTCCTTCGGGAATATCCGGTTAAACACAACTTTAGAAGAGGCCAACCGGGACTGAGTGTAGGGTTGATTATGATTTTTCCCACGATGTTGAAACAATGATTATTTCCTTTTTATCAAAGAAGGATTTGTTAAGTCCTTTTGTTTTTAAACTTTAAGCACTTGAATTCACCAACTTTTTAGTTGACACAAATTTCTTTTTGAGCATGTTTCAGGTAATTAATGAAGAGATCCTAGCTGTTGTGAAGACCTAGACTTATCCCACGACCATGGCATTGGCATATTTTCCTTAATGAATCATTTGAACAATTTTATATTTGTGTTGAACAAGTAAAATTTATTTTTATGATTGGTTGTAAAACTCATTTGGGGGCTTGAATTGTTTCTAGCCCTGGTACCCTTTTTAAAACATTTATTGCCATGTGATATTCTCTGCTTTGAGCTCTTGTAATGGTTTGGTTCCGCTGCCATATGTTGTTTCTAGTCTGTTACGTCCCACCCTACCAGGGCCCGGGGTGTGACAAAGAAACACCTAATGTATCATTTGATGAATCCTTATTTCCAAAATCTATTAAAGGATCATTATGGTTGTTTGATATAGATGCATTAATAAACTCATTTAACTCTGGTTATTTGAATACTGCAGGTTCTACGGATACATGCTATCTATATGTTCCTCCAAATATGAATAAAGTGACATTATCTGCTGATCCTCCAAGACCATCACCACACTCTTCCAGTGTTTATGATCCTGGCACTTCATATCATCCAAGAAACGCATAATATGATCAAACTAACAGATCAGCAGTAGCTGACTCCGCATCCACAGATGTTTTTCCTGCATCCAGAGAAATGACAACTACATACATAGAAGTTCCATCTACACCACTAGATATCCCATTCTTTGGTTATGCTATAATACATTCTAAGGAAATTATGTTAGCAGATCAACAAACGACATCCGTAGATGTTCCTGTAACTCCTGCGGAAGCTCAAAAAAATCCGTAGATGTTCCTATGGAAGTTGTTCATAATGCTACTGATGCACAAACTCATGAAGAGGGATTTCATTCAGCTTTAGAGGATTAAAATGATGAAGATCTTGACCACTTTGTTGATTCTACATCTCAGCTAGAACCCTCACAATCAATGAATATGACTAACTTGGAATCATCCATTCCAGTTGCATCTATTTCAACAACAAGAATTCATAAGAGTCATCCAATAGACAATATTATTGGTGATCTTAATGAAAGAACCACCAGAAGCCAAGGGCGAGCAGCTAACATTTGTCTCTTCACTTGTTTTCTTTCACAAGTGGTTCCTACCAACATAACTGCTGTATTGAATGATAACAGTTGGATTGAAGCTATGCAAGAAGAGCTTCAACAATTTAGAAAGCAAAAAGTCTGGAATCTAGTTGATCTTCCTGAAGGTCAATATCCAATTGGCACAAGGTGGCTTTTCAAGAATAAACTAGATGACAGAGGTATTATTGTGAGAAACAAAGCAAGGCTGATAGCACAAGGATATATCCAAGAAGAAGGAAAAGATTATGACGAGGTTTTTGCACTAGTTGCAAGGATTAAAGCCATAAGAGTATTTCTAGCCTATGCTTCATATAAGAAGTTCACAGTTTACCAAATGGATGTAAAATGTGCTTCTTATATGGGAAAATTGATGAAGAGGTCTGTGTTGCTCAACCTCCGGGCTGTGAGGATCCTGATTACCCACACAGGGTATACAAGCTTGACAAAGCTTTCTATGGTCTTCATCAGGCTCCAAGAAAGTGGTATGAAACATTATCATCATTCTTACTCAAGCATGGATATAAAAGGGGCACAATAGATCAGACTCTCTTTCTCAAACAAGAACATCAAGACCTCTTGGTTGTCCAAATTTATGTAGACGACATTATCTTTGGCTCAACAAACAAGAGATTGTGTGAAAGCTCTGAAGGTTTAATGAAATCTGAATTTCAGATGAGTTCAATCGGAGAACTAACCTTCTTCCTTGGTTTACAATTTCCTCAGAAACTAGATGGCCTTCATTAATCAAGAAAAGTATATTCATCAAATCTTGAAGAAGTACAATCTTTCTAATACTTCTTCTTGCAAAAACCAACATCAACAATAGACCAGATTGTACCTGATTCTACAAGGAAATAACTGATCCAAGATTGTATAGATCAATGATAGGATCTTTAATGTATTTAACTACAAGCAGACCTGACATTATGTTTGCTGTGTGTTTGTGCTAGGTACCAATCAGATCCTAAAGAGTCAAATCTGAATGATGTCAAGAGGATCTTCAGATATCTCAAAGGGAAGCCAGCTCTCGGACTTTGGTATCCCAAAGATGGAAATTTCAACTTCTATTCATAGTCTGATAGTTATTTTGGAGGATGCAACAACAACATAAAATCCACCACTGGTGGATGTCAATTCATAGGACCAAGACATGTTTCTTGGCAGTGCAAAAAGCAAACACATGTATCTGTATCCATAGCTGAGGCTGAGTACATAGCTGCTTCAGCTGGTTGCTCTCATGTTCTTTGGTTACAAAACCAATTACTTGATTATGGTTACAATTTCCTTCAGACACCATTCATATTGATAATTCAGCTGCTATGTTCATTACTACTAATCCAGTGCAACATAGTAAAACAAAACATATTGAAATCAGATACCATTTTCTGAGAGATTGTTCAAAAAAAGGTTTAATCAAGTTAGTCAAAGTGGATATAACAAATCAGCTTGCTAATTTATTCAGTAAAGCCTTTAATTCAGTTAGATTTCACTTTCTAATTGAGTCTTTGGGCATGATCAACTTAGATTAATCATCATAACTAAAGTAAAATCCAAAAAACATTTATAAAATCATATAAAAATACAAAAACATCGTCTTCATTAATTTATCGTCTTTTTCAGCATACCATATATTTGGAAAATGATAGTACACTAAGTCTTTGCTACTTGCCTGAGTTTTTAACTTTCACTAAAGACTAATCAGAAGTGCTTTGATATGTGGGTAGGTTCAGCTTGAGTGGAAAATACACTAAGTGCATGCATAACATAATGAAAAGGTGACTGTCTATGGGCAATTCCATTTTGAGGATCAAGCAAGTAAGTCTTACCCTGATGTGATCAAATCACTCACCTAAGCACACTATGTAACAACATTTTATAATTTCTATCTTTGCAAATCATATTCCCTTTGTTTTGTATAAATAAAGACCTGCGTTTATGAACACCATGGATCAGTAACCAACTAGTGAACAGATTATGATCCTCATCATCCTTCTGTTTTTTGTAAACAAAGACCTGGGTTAAAGGCACCTCTGTTTTACAAAAGTAAAGATCTGGTGGTCTGATGATGATCATATCTAAGCTCTAAAAATAATCCATTGTGATCAACTTTATATTAACTTAAGAGCTTTTGCATCAAAGCATTAATGAGATTTCAAATAAATCTCAAGATAGAACTTATAACTTAAAGCACATAGGTTTTAAGTGTGAAAAAGTGATGACTTGACTCACAAACGGAGGATCAAATCTAATTTGAATTGAATGTGGAGCCCATAATTGGCTATCTTTAATCAACATCAAAACATGATAAATAGCATGCCTAGTTGAACACATACTTCCTGTTTGAATTTATGTGGAACATCATACTTGCAATCAGCACTAGATTCATGTCTCATATCATCAATCAAATTGATACAAGAAGATGCTTAGTGTCATAGTGTGATCCCATTATATGTCTCTATATGCTTGTACATATGTTTTTAATTCATTTTTATTTATAATTTTAGTTAAGTTATTTTCAGTTCAGTTGGACAGACCAGTGCCTTTCATGCTATTCTTCTAGGTAAATTTATGATAAATGTATCAGTTCATCATTAATCATAAAATTAGAGGGAGTAATTAATGCATGAAATCATGAAATCTGAATTTTCAAAAAATCAAATGAAGGAATTAGGACTTGAGCGCTAACTTGGCTACAAGATACATGAGGTTTTTCAAGTCAAATCATTTCTTGCCATTTGTCATGTAGACAAAGTCAACAAGGTCCAAAAGCAACAAATGGTTCTAACATGTTGATAGAATCATAAAAGTAATAAGTTTCAAACTTAACAATTCAGCAGAAGCTACAATGCAAAATTTGGACTTCAGTAGAAGCTACAGTGCATTTTTTATCAGGTAATGCTACAGTGTGAAACTTAAAACAAGAAAAATATGACCATTCGTAAATTGGTAACCTATGGATGTGCTGATATTTTAAAGTATAATACATTCCATAGATTGGTAACCTATAGAAAATCAAATTATACTTTATCAAATTCAGTTCTTTCAAAGTTAGGCATCCGTATATGATCTACGAAAGAACTAGAATCAGCGGAATCAATAAAATTCCACAAAAGGGTAATAAGGAAAGAGGGTCCCACATCATTTAATAAATGAAATTCATTAGTTCGAGGGAGTATAAATGATGTTTTAACTTGTTATTCATTATTCACTTTTTCATAACACTTTTTCAGACCTAGAAAATCTTTCATAAAATGTTAACCCCTCTTTCCACCAACATTCAAATTACCCTCATCAAAACATCAAACCATACACTAAACTTGATCTCTGATTCAACTTTCGATCATTTTTTACAAGGTAGAACATATCATAATCATCAATAATGAACTGTTTGATTCGCCTTTATCATCAAAACTCTTCACATTCTTATGCTTGAAAATTCTGCTTTATCCTAATTTTTCTCATTCTTATGCGCAGATGGCAAATTGTTTTGCTAGAGAACACAATGTTTGTGCTTTTATAAATGTTGACGACCCAGTATCTGAAGGGTGTAGAGAAATTATTCGATACTTAAGATAGTCTAGGTTGTATTATGCTCTGACAGCAGATCCAGTTATTTATCAATTACACATTGTCAACTTCTAGAATTCTGCTCAGATAGAAGAAGAAGGAGAGAATGAAGTTATATATGCAGAGATTGGGAATAAACGAGTGAGAATTGATGAACAGATCATTAGGAGAGTTCTTGAGTTGGGAGAACAAGAGACAAGTCACCCAGATGTTTTTGAACATGACTATATTGAGAAGATATTCAATCTGTTAGGATATGATGGTGACTATGAAAGGGGAGAAATCAAGAAAGGGAGATTGTGTAAGCCTTACAGATTTCTGTGTCATACTTACTTGAAGTGCATCTCAAACAAAAAATCTTGTTTGGATATATTTTCTAAGCACATCTCTTCAGGGATCATTGAGATATTTTAGGGCAGGACCTACAATTACTCAAAGTACATATTTGGATGTTTGTGTGATGAGATAAGAGTGCAAAAGGAAGATAAGATGTACATGTTCCCAAGGTTCATACAGCTGATCATTAATGCTGAATTGCCTAGCATAGAAAGAGAAGGTGATGTCTTTGTACAAGCTCACTTGGGAATCTGTGTTAAACAAAATCAGTGGCACGTATGAAGGTGAAGATATGCCTATGTTTTCCCATGTGCTTGACCCAACCACTGATATCCCACAAGAACTTGTGTTTGAAGATCAAGAAGACATATCTCCTGTTGCAACTGAACAAGCATCCCACTCTCCTCCATAATCACCCATACACCACCACCATCTACCTCCACAAGTATAATCACCTGCTAGTGAGAGCATGTTGCCTATTTCTCCCACACACCCACAATCACCCATTCATCAACACCCTCCATAACCACCAATTCAATCACCTGTAAGTGACCACACTTTACATATCTCTCCCACACACTCCCAAACATCATTAAACACTGGTACTACTGAACCAGTTTCTCAAGCAAGTGAAAATACCCAGCCTTTAACAATTTCCCAATCTCCAGCGTCAAACAACACCAACACCATAGAACCCTTCTCACCTACTCCCAATCTTCAATCCCCTCAACAAATCCCTCATCAAAACCCAATATCACTAGCAGTTGAATCTAATTCAAGCACTGCAAGTGTTGCACCAACAAAATATATAAACATTGAAAAAGATGAAGTGCAAATTGAAAAAACTAAAGAAGTGTTTTTGGAAGTGGAAAAAGATCAAGATCAAGAAGTTGAGCAAAAGGCTGTGGGTGAAGATAAGTTTGAGGACGTTATTGCTTACAATGAAGTTGATCTGAGTGATGCTTTCATTCATGTAAGTAAAAGTTACCTGACGGCTGAGTATAACAAGTTGACTATTAAGTCAAACATGAGGTTGGAAAGGAAAAGAGAGTTGAAGGGGATGATAAGGGAGAAGGAGGAGCTGTTAAACAAACAAGAAGTATCACTAAAGAGGTTGAGAGAAAATGTTCAGGAAAACAATGAAGTAATAGATGCCCTTCATGAGCTAGTTAGAGAGCTTAAAGATTTAGTGAAATATGATAAGGATGAAAAGGACAAGCTATAGTTGGAAATGGAAAAAGCAAACCACTCTCTGAGCAAACAATCTGAACTTCTGAAAAGAAAAGATGAAGAAATTGATGAGCTTAAGATGGAATCTGTGTTCTTGAATCAAGTGTTCCAACCACAAAAACAACAAAAGAATCTGCTGAAGCTTCAAAGACAATCATTCAATACAATAGGAAAAGACATTATTTGGGAAATACTAAGAAAGAGGTAATAGAAGTAAAAGATTCACTAAAAAGAGCAAGAACCATGTCACCCAAACACACTCCTTCACTAGATCTGTCATCTTTGAAGCCCATTTTACATGATGATACTGAAAGTGATGAAGAATGGAAGAACTCACCAAGGTGGACTCTCCAAAAGAACAAAAGGAACTAAGAGGTGATGAACGACTGACTACAAAAGACATTTTGGAAGAGAGGCCACAAATAGCAATGTTCATGACATTGATCAACCATGGCTTTCCATATGACATGGTAGAAAGAATGAATATGTCTAAGATGAGGGACATTAATACACTTTTCCCATAACTGAGTGGGGATATGTTGAGAAGACTAAAGAACTGGTGCTGCTAAGAAATGAAGATAAGAAGAAGACTAGGAGTATAAGACATTTTGATCCAGTAGAAATCAAACTTCTTCATCCAAGCTACACTTCATATCTAAATGATAAGTTCTTCCCAAAACTCAAAGATGATCAAGCTCAAAATGACTTATGCCTGTATGCACATATCATTAAAGTCATTGATAAACTTCATGCCAAAGCATACAAGAGAAGAAAGTTTGAGTCGGGGCAGCTAATAGGAACAGAGATAAAGGAGGTGTCGGAATTAAGAATCTCTAAACATAATGAACTGGAGATAGTTCACAACAATAATGTTTTGACAACTCTTACCATAAAAGAGGATGTTCTGGGATTGAGCTTTGAAACATTAAGGATGATTTGCAAAATGGAAATATAATACGAGTATGATGATAGAAGGTCGCAGTCTCCTACTTTAATAAAAAGATTGTTGCAAGAGTAAAAGAGCTTTCAAGTCTGAAGAACTGATTACAAGTATCTAAACCTAAAGGGTAGTATTGTTGGATCTAGTGTTGATAGGTCTAGATACATTGTATAGGCTTAGAACTTTAATCAATTTTTGTAATAAACTATTGTACATCATTATCTTAATGTATGCGGTGTATATATATATAAGTTAACCTATAGCTGTGTTGATTTATGTATGATTACAGGCTTAACATCATACTTAGTCAATTTTGTAAATTGAATAAGTGTAGGAAACATCTACGAATGAACAATTTGTTCTTCCATAGATAATCTGCTGCGAATAGATAATTTGCTACGGATGAATAACTTGTTGCGGATGAAGTCTACCAAGTGAAGATTCCTACGGAAGGCATAACTCTTATGGAAGACTAATAACCTATGGAAGACCAACACTTGCATGTACTTCACTGTAATGCCCCGTTCCCGGGACGCTCACAGTTGGTCAATTATCGCACCTAAAACATATAATTTACATTAACTTTACTAAAACATTGCAGCGGAATCATTTTAAACAACCATTTCATTTAATATTAATAATTGTTTTTGCAAAATAATACAACATTCATTACAAAATATCGTTTGTTCGCATTACAATGCAAAAACATTATCGCAGCATAAAATGGATGCCATCCAAAACAAGCCAAGTAGCCACCTCATGCCATCCTCAGCAATATTTACCTACCAACTGGAAAATACATAAAAGTTAGCGTTGCTGAGTGAATTCTAGTTTTATAACAATATTATATTATGTGAATCCAAGGATCGCAATCAGGAATTATCGGTGTTAATAGGAAATCAAGTTAATGTTTGCGGAATCAACATTGATCTTGTTTAATTGTTATAATAGTTAAATATCAAATTTAGTAATTAATGTTTATGACGAACACTATGATAAGAACACAATTAATAAGCAAACAAAAGATTTGATTCAAACGTATTTAATTAAAAACTGATTAATGATTACAGATGAATAAATAATAAACAATAAATGCTTCCAATGTGTTGATGTTGATGTGACGGCGACTAGGGTTTATGTTTGTGTGATGTGATGTTAGATTTGCCGTATTGATGCTTGGTTGTTTGTGTTTTTGAGTCGTGTTGACGTCTTTTCTGATGTGAAACCTAGGATCCATATTTATAGGCACGAGTGTTTCAGTTAAGGAAACACCAGATCTCTTGGGATTCGCATAGCTCTCTTGTTGACTTGTAACACTTGTATTATTTAAATACAAGTATTTGAGCTCCACAGCTACATAGACTTCCGTAGGAGTTTGCTCATCCTCCGGAGTCTTCACTTGACCTCTTTGATTGATCACTTGAACTCCAGAGCGGATTGTTCATCCGCAGATGATCTTCGGATGTTTGTTACTGGTAAGAAACATATCTACGGCGGAACAAAATGTTCATCCGTAGATGTTTCTTACACTTAGTCGATTTCATAGTTGACCAAGTATTATATTTGTACCTGCAATCATACACAGATCACCACATATATGGGTTAACCTATATAGACAGTGCATACATCATAATAATGAATTACAATTATTCATTACAAATATTGATTAAATTTCTAAGCCTATACAAATTGATCTAGATCTATTGTTCCTAGATCTAACAATACTCCCCCTTAGGCTTAGATACTTCTAATCAGCTCCTCAAAACAGAAAGTTCCGTCAATCTTGACACCATTTTCTTGTTAAAGTATGATACTGCATCCTTTTGATCATCGTATTTGTACTTGATCTCCATTCTCCATATCCTTTGTAGAGTCTCAAAACATAAGCCCAAAATATCCTCTTCAGTGGTAAGTGTTTCCACTACACTTTCATTGTGTACTATCTCGAGCTCGTCTTCCTCAGAGATTCTCAGTTTTGATACTTCTTCAATTGTAGATCCTTTCAGCAGACCAGCTTCATGTCTTCTTCTTTTGTATGCCTTTGCGTGCAATTTGTCAATCACTTGAATTATATGCACATATAGACATAGATCATTCTGTGCTCTTTCATCAGATAGCTTTGGAAAGAATTTGTCATGCAAGTATGATGTGTAGCTGGGGTGTAGCAGCTTGATCTCCACCGGATCAAAGATTCCCATCTTCTCTGCTTTCTTTCCTTCTGCATTTCTTAACAGCACCAATTCTTTGGTCTTCTTAACATATCCCCATTCTGTTATGGGATATGTGTATTGATTTCCATCAAATCTTTTAATGGCTGCTGCATTTTTGTTGTTGTATCCAACCCTCTTCAAAAGCTCATCATCTATCAATGTAGAGGAGTTGGTTCTTGATCTTTTCACCCTTTCCATTCTTCTCTTATGATCAGCATCTTCTCTTCTTGCTTCCTTCAGGACATCATTTTTGAATTTGGTCTTGAGTCTTCCTACTGACATAAAGAAGTCTCTTCTTCTTTAGTGAATTGGGTAATTAGTGACAATTATGCTTTGTAAATCCTTGATGTCACTTTCAGGCAGGCACAATACTTGTTCTACATCATCGAAGTATTCAATTCTTCTAGATGTTCTCTTAATCATTGCATAATCCCAGTCTGGATCATATTTCTAGGCCATAATCCTGTTTTTTTTCAACAGAACTGGGAGTTGTAATGTGATCATATAGCTCTATCAGGGTAGACTTTTGTTCTGTTATTTCTCTGACTGTTGTTCCCAATGGCCACACTTTGCCGGGTATAACTGCTCGTGGCTCTCTGATAAGTTTTTCTTTCCTTTTGTGCTGATCTTTAGATTCAACAATTATAGGATCAGCAGGGAGTTTACTTTGTTGCTCATGAATGGGATTAGGGGCTTCAGTCTTGAATCTAACTCCTGTGTCAAGCTCAACAGCCATGACATGCTCCATCATCCTTCTAAGTTCACCAACTTTCCTTCCCTTAAGCTCATGAGTCTTATAGTTATGACCCTGCAGCCAACAGATCATATTGTATTTGTTGAGCTTGGCTGTGTCAAAGTGACCTAGATCTTTCTTGATTTTCTGAATGGCTTGAAATGTTGTGAATGATTCATAATCACAATTAGGAATCATGAACCTAGCCAACTCAAATTCTTTCAGCACATCTTTCATCTCACTTATGCTCATCCTTTCCACCATGTCATACAGAAAGCCATGATTTATTAAGGTCATAAATATTAAGGATTCAGGCCTTTCTTCCAGTATATCTTTTGTGGTCAGAAGTTCATCAACCTTCGTCTATTGTGGGAGGTTCATCCTTTATGAGCTAGTTCCATTCAGCATCACTCTCAGCTTCAGCTGCATCATGAGTTACTGGCTTTAATGTTGAAACATCCTTGGAAGGAGTATGCTCTGGAGATGTAGGCCTTGATCTTTTAGGTGAATCTTCAACATTGATCACCTTTTTCATTGTAGAGCCTAAATACTTCCTCTTCCTGGTATAAAAAATAAGTTGTTTGGAAGTCTCAGCAGGTTCTTTTGATTGTTTTGTTTTGATTCAAGGGCACTTATCTTCATCTTCAGCCCATCAATCTCTTCATCCTTTCTTTGCAGCTGAGCATATTGTTCTTGCAGAGCGCTTTTGGCTTTGTTGCTTTCAACACAAGCTTTTCTATTTCAGCTCTCATTTGCAATTGATTCTTTTTGTTCTTTTACAAGCTCATGCAAGGCATCGATAACTTCATTATTTTATTGTAAGTTTTCTCTTAGTCTTTTCAGACTAGATTCTTGCTTCATAAGCTGATCATTTTTTTCTTTCATCATTCTCTTAAAATCTTGAATTCTTTGTTTTTTTTATTATTGGATTTGACAACAAGCTTGTTGTATTTAGCCACCAAATAGCTTTTGCTTACAGGGATGTCATCTTCACTTAGCTCATCTTCATGATAGGCAATTACATCTACATAGTTTGCTTCTTCTTCTTTTTCTTGATGTTGAGAGGTGATCTCATCATTAACTTCTTCAACGGCTACACATGCTGAGCTTGAACTGGATTCAATGACTTGTTCAGTCAGTTCTTGATGTGGTTGTTGTTGTTGCTAATGCACCGTGACTTCAAATACTGGTTCAGTTTCATTTGAGTGAACAAGGGATTCAGTCTTTGTTAAAGACAGTTGAACTATGTTTGCTTGTGATGTTAACTCTATCTCCCCAGTGTAAAAGCTTTCAGTGGATTGGTTTTCAGGGGTTGTAGGTTGTTGAAAGAGTTGCATTTGGATTCGACTTGGTGATGTAGGGTGAATTGGAGAGATTGGTTCAGTGTTTTGGCTGGATGGGTGATTGATGAGGTGAGGTTAAGACTTCCTCAGTATTAGCAGTAGAACTTCCTTGCTGGTCTTCCCATACCAGTTCTTGTGGAAAGTTGGCATGAGCATCTACCACTTGAGCAAACATTGGCATGTCTTCTCCTTGGTATTTTCCACTAATCTTGTTCAAAACTGATCTACCCAAATGAGCTTGCACAAATACATCACCCTCTCTTACTATTCCAGGCAATTCACCGTTGATGATTAGTTGTAGGAACCTTGGGAACATGAACATCTTGTCAGTCTTTTTCACTTTGATGTGTTCCCACAGACAATTGAAGATGTATTTGGAGTAGTTGTATGTTCTTCCTTCAAAGATTCCAATGATCCCAGATGATATGTGCCTTGAGAATCTGTCAAGCCCAGACTTCCTGTTGGAGATGCACTTTAGATAAGTGACACATAGGAATCTGTATGGCTGGCATAATCTCCCTTTCTTTATCTCACCCTTGTCAAAATTACCATCATACCCCATCAAATAGAATACTTTCTCTATGTATTCATTCTCGAACACATCAGGGTGACCAACTTCTTGTTCTCCAAACTCTAAAACCCTTCTAATGGTGTGTTCATCCATTCTCAGTCTTTGGTTTTTCACTTCAGCCACGATTACTGATGATTCTCCATCTTCTTTTATACGTGCTGAGTTCCAGAAATCGACTATATGTGATTGATGAATCACAGGCTCCGCTGATAGAGCATAAAATAGTCTGGATCGTCGCAGATACCTAATGATGTCTTGACATCCTTCTGACATAGGGTCGTCGGGATTTAAGAACGCACACACATTGTGCTCCCTTGCAAATCGATTGGACATCTGCTCATGGAAGTTAAGAAGAATGGATTAGAATCAGCATTACAGACATGAGAATGTGAATAGTTTTAATGATAATCAAGAATCAAACAGTTCATTTTTGATGATTATGACATGTTTTACCTTCTGAACAATGATTTGAGATCACGATTATGTGTTCGTTTGAAGTTTTGATTTGGTAATTTTGAATTTTTGTGAAAGGGGAAAGGTTTGTTGAGTGGGTTTTTCTAGGTCTAAAAAAGTGTTCTGAAAAAGTGAATAATGAATATTAAAGTCAAAAACATCATTTATGCACACTTGACCCTATTAATATCCTTTATTTAATGAAGTGGGTCCCATTTTTGTTATTACTCTTCCGTGGAATTTATTTGTTCCGTAGATTTCTGTTCATGCGTAGGACATCTGCGGATGCCTAAACTTAAAACTGAATTTTAAAATTGAATTGAAGTATAACTTGATTTTACATAGGTTACCAATCTATGGAAATGAATTATGCTTGTAAAATATTAACATATTCGTAGGTAAACATCAGCAGATGTCCTACGGATGAATTGAAATAAACTGTAGCTTCTGCTGATGTTTACAATACATTGTAGCTTCTGTTGATGCTTAAAATGTACTGTAACTTCTGCTGATGCTTAAAATGCCACGATTGAAACTTATTTTATTGTATGGTCCTAATCAACCGATAGAACCATTTATTGCTATTGGACCTTGTTGACTTAGTATTCATGACAATTGTGTACAAGAAGGTTTATATTTTAGAAATTTCATGTATCCAAAAGCCAAGTTATTGCTCAGGTTCCAATTCCTTCATATTGACAAGTCATTTGACAATTTTGTTGTTAACTTATTTTCATGATACTAGTCCCCCTAAATTTTCGATTAATGATTAATGAATGCATTTGTCATAAATTTCTAAGAAGAATATCATGAAAGGTAAAGGTCTGTTCAAACAAAAAGAAATTAAACTAAACAAAATTGAAATGACTAATATGTACAAGCATATATACACATAGAATGGGATCATACTATAACACTAAGCATCTTCCTGAAGAATTAATTTGTTGAATTGATACCTGATCTTAGTTTTGATTGCAAGTATGTTTGTCCACTTAAATCCATACAAGAGTACTGTATCAACTAGGAATGCTGTTTATCATGTTTTCATGTTTATTAGTGAGTAACTGTTATGGACTTCACATTCAAATCACTTAGATTTTATCCTCCCTTTGTGAGTCAAATCATCACTTTTTCACACTTAGAAACTATGTAGTTTAAGTTATAAGTTCTATCTTGAGATGCATTTGACATCTCATTACTGCATTGATGTAAAAAGCTCTAGATTTAATATACAGTTGATCACACATGATTCTTTTGAGAGCTTAGATATGATCATCATCGGGTCACCAGGTCTTTACTTACGTAAAACAGAGGTGCCTTTAACTCAGGTCTTTGTTTACACAAAACAGAGGGTTGATGAGGATCATGATCTTTTCACCAGTTGCTTACTAATGTATACCATGGTGATCATACACCCAGGTCATTTTTCACACAAAACAGAGGGAGTATGATGTGCAAATATAGACATTATAAAGTGTTGGTACATAGTGTGCTTAGATGAGTGATTTGGTCACATCAGAATAAGACTCACTTTTTGTATCCTTAAAATGAAGTTTCCCACAAACAATCACTTTGCATTATGTTTGGCATGCTTTAGTGTAGTTTCCACTCAAGATGAACCTACTCACATATCAAGAAACTTTGATCAAATGTTAATGATATTTAAGAGTTCAGGAAGTAAGCAAAGGCATAGTGTACTATCATTTCCCAAACTTATGTCATGCTGAATTAAAATACAGGAAGAAACACAATATTTTTAATTTATTTTATTTTATTTTATTATTACTATTTACAAAGACAGACACATGTTTTTCTATGTTTGTTAATAATGATTAATCTAAGGTAATCATTCCTAGAGACTCAATTAGAAAATTAAATCTAACTAAATCAAAGGCTTTAGTGAATAAATCAGCAAGCTGATTTGTTGTATCCACTTTGACTAACTTGATCAAACCTTTTTCTGAGCAATCTCTCAGAAATGATATCTTATTTCAATATGCTTTGTTTTACTATGTTGCATAGGATTTGCAGTTATAAACATAGAAGCTGAATTGTTAATGTAAATTGGAGTTCGAAGGAAATTGTAACCATAATCAAGCAATTGGTTTTGCAACCAAAGGACTTGGGAGCAACCAGCTGAAGTAGCTATGTACTAAGCCTCAACTGTGGATACAGATACATTTGTTTGCTTCTTGCACTGCCATGAAACTAGTCTTGGCCTTATGAATTAACATCCACCAGTCAAGGATTTCTGTTGTTGTTGCATCCTCCAAAGTCACTGTCTGAATATGAGTAGAGAGTGAAATCGTCATCCTTTGGATACCAAAGTCCAAGTGCTAGTTTTCCTTTGAGATATCTAAAAATTCTCTTTATAGCATTCAGATGGGACTCTTTTAGATCTGATTGATACGTAGCACAAACACACACAACAAACATAATGTCAGGTCTACTGGCAGTTAAATACATAAGTGATTCTATCATTGATCTATATGATCTTTGATCAACAGTTTTTCCTAAAGGATCAGGTACAATCTTTTCAATTGTTGAGGCTGGTGTTTTGCATGATGATGTATCAGCAAGGTTGTACTTCTTCAAGATTTAATGAATGTATTTCTCTTGATTAATGAAAATGCCATCTATCTTATGATGAACTTGTAGACCAAGAAAGAAAGTTAATTCTCCCATTGAACTCATTTGAAACTCAAATTTTATAAATTCTTCAAAGCTTACACACAATCTCTTCTTGGTTGATCCAAATATAATATCATCAACATAAATTTGAACAACTAAGAGATCTTGATATTCTTGTTTGAGGAAGAGAGTCTGATCAATGGTTCCCCTTTTGTATCCATGCTTGAGTAAGAATGATGATAATGTTTCATACCACTTCCTTGGTGCTTGATGAAGACCATACAAAGCTTTATCAAGCTTGTATACCTTGTGTGGGTAGTGAGGATCATCAAATCCAGGAGGTTGTGACACATAGACTTTTTCATAAATTTTTCCATATAGGAAAGCACACTTGACATCCATTTGATAGACAGTGAACTTCTTATATGATACATGTAAGGCCCCGTTCCCGGAGACCTCACAGTTGGTCATTCACAGCATTAAATACATTAAACATTTTAAATTTCCAAGCTTAAGCAGCGGAATTATTTTAACAAAAGCCATTTATTTTATTAAAAATACTGTTGTTGAGCAATACACTATTGTTTAACCGAATACAAAAGAATTGTTTAATTATATTACAAAACAACATCAATAACAAGTATGAATGGATGTCAGTCTTTCCCTGCCGAGTAGCTTCACCCTCGTGCCATCCTCAGCAATGTTTACCTGCCAACTGAAAATGTATAAAAGTCAGCGTTACTGAGTGAGTTCTAGTTTTAAAAATAATAAAATGCTTTCTGTAAGGTATACATATGAAAATACTCTTCCTATGAAAACTCATCTCTTTATACGTGAGCACGCATTAACTATACAATTAGATAATGCTTTTTCTCTTTACTGTATGCCTTATTATTCTGTACTCTTTTATCTTTATCTTTCACTCAATATGGACCAATGAGCAATACCCTAAACTATATGCGCGGGAAAAACTCGTGCTGGGCCCTCTGGTCCCTCAATGGGCTCTGATTACTGTATACAAGGCCGGCCCCGTCACCTAGGGTACGCTGCAAAGGTCCGCCAATCTCAATTGACTGGCCCCGTGTGCATAATAGGGTAGCTAACCCACATCACAGTTGAGCTAACGACAACATGGCCGTGCACCTTCTATAAGCTTGCAAGACTTATTAACATTTTATTTAAGTTCCACTTCTCTTCTTCATTACTCTTTCGCTTTTATTTATTAATAAGACTTTACGGGACGAGAAAACACACCACGTAAAGTCAGACAAGAAGGAGAAGAAGAAGAAGAAGAAGAAGAAGAAGAAGAAGAAGAAGAAGAAGAAGAAGAAGAAGAAGAAGAAGAAGAAGAAGAAAAGAAGAAGAAGAAGAAGAAAAGAAGAAGAAGAAGAAGAAGAAGAAGAAGAAGAAGAAGAAGAAGAAGAAGAAGAAGAAGAAGAAGAAGAAGAAGAAGAAGAA